>JAOUZG010040215.1:1338950-1369587 GCA_026289955.1 Argiope argentata
TATATATATATATATATATATATATATATATATATATATATATATATTTATACGAAACCTAAAATTTGTCGAAATGGATCCGACAAATATCAGTTTTTCATATAGACAAAAATCATTAGATTTCAAAAGTTATTTAATTTTATTTTAAATGTATTGACACTCCTCTTCTGTTTTATTTATCAAATTTTGTTTTATTTTCACTTTTCTAGAAAAATAAGCACTTTTAAGGTATTTGAAAATGATTTCAAAATTTCTGCACTATTTATGATGGTACGCACCTTGTAAGCTTAATTGAATGCACACTCACAAATCATTATTCTTTTCAATATATTTTTGCTTTAAATTTAATATTGATAAGATAAATTTATTTGAATTTATAAAATACAAACACAAAAGAAGCATTTTTTTTTGCTTGTCATTATTACTACAAAAATAATCACAAAATTGTTACTAAAAATATTTTAAAAGTTTTATTATTTTACAGAATTCATGGTTACTAATTTTGATAAAAACATTACAATTAGTTGAATGGTACGATAAATATTTACAATAAATGACAATAAGATTGATACTATTAGAAATGAAAAAGGCATTCAAAGGAAAAAATTACTAGAAAAGCATTTTCAGATTTAATAAATGTACAACTTGTCTCATTTTACAATCCTTATTATATTCATTGTACTAAGCACTCAAAAAATTAAGTTTGAAGCATAAGTGAGTCAATTTCAATTAATTCAATAATGTGTCAATAGAATTGCAATTTATTAAAGCAATGGAATTTCATTGCGTTGGCTTCGTAATTTACATATTTACAAATTCGAAGATAGTTTGAATTTTAAAAAAATTATAACTATTATTGTTATCATGAGCTTTTGCATTCATTGAACGCTAATGGGATTACCTAAAAAATTATCCCGGATTTAATTACAAATTCAAGTTATTCAAGTTACGTCTTGACTAAAATCCCACGAATTATGAAATGAGAAAACTGCTGCTATTCACTAAGTAGGAGATACGAATAAAAAGCGATAAATACCCCATAAAGTAAATCTAAGTTTTTAGGTGTTTACCAGACAGAAATTCCTGAATGACGTCACTTTCGTCGTCGTTCGCCGACGAAATTTCTGACGGAATTTTGCCGTGTGATAGACGTGCAAGTTCTTTAAAAGTTTTTTATATATTAGATTTATTATATTTTTTATTAATAATGAAAAAATATTTATTTTAATTTTAATGGGATTTATTTCATCTGAAATTCCAGACTCCTATAATTCCAGTTGAATTATTTTGTTATTTTGATCTGGCAGTCACTTAGTAAAATATTAACAACTCAACACAACAACTGATTTTTCCCACTTGTGCATAACGTCGCGAAAATGGCTGCTTCTATAATTCGTTCACAAGTGCATGATATTGAAAAAAATAAAATGCAGTACTCAAAAGTAAGTTTATCATTAGAAAATTGTATTCTGCCATCTGAGAAGCTTTCACCTACTCCATCGCAATTAGATGGCTTGGATCCAGATGCTGAGGCAGAATTGCGAATACTTGGATGCGAGTTGATACAAACATCGGGTATATTATTGCGATTACCTCAGGTAGGATTTTTTTAATCAACAAAATTCTTATTCTCTTCTTATTTACTGTTACCTCATGTATCTGATATTCTAATTATTAACTGAAAACCTTGAAAAATGAGTAAGCTTGTGCGATTGATTTAGTGAAATATGCTAAGCCTAACTCCAAATGGCGCATTCAAGGTTAACTTGAAAAGATTTCTATAAATTGATATCATTTTGAAAATTTTAATGATAGCGTGATTCCATTTAAGATATTTTTTTCTCTCTTCTTTAATCCAAATTGGTGTTTGCGAATTTCCTGTAGGGTGTATTCTGTCTTTGTTCGCGAACATTCTGTGCTTGGCCATAAATTAGAATTAAAATAAAAAAATGTTTTATTAGAAGTGTGTATAATTATTGGATGAGAGTGACTGACAAACTGTCATTCGATGTACTTATATTTACCATAAGTCGTTCTAATGACAATTACAAACGTTTCTGTAACATGCTTTATAAGTGTATTTCACATTGAATTGTAGAAATATTTAAATATTTCTACACTCAGGAGTAGAATATTAAACATTCCGACTCCTCCGTTCTAAAATCTCGTATTAGTTCGGAAATCTCGTATATTCTATTTAAAAATATTAATTTTTAAATAGAATTTTTAGTTTTCTTTGCATTATTTAATGTAATGTGAGTGCAAATTTAACTGTTAGACACAAATATTGATTACAAATTTTGTCTTATCTATTGACTATTTTATGGGATAATAATCTATATTGATGCCATGAGAGTCTTAAAGGAGAATCATGTGCATGGCAGCAAATGGTTCTTGAGTTGTATAAATTTTTAGATAAATTGTCAGATTAGTGTGTTTTTTAATTTCTAATTTTTTTTAAATCTATGTTGGGGAGTTTCAATATGTGAGATCAGAATTTTTGTCTATTTTGGTGAAAAGTTGCTGTATTCTCTTATTTTATCATTAATTCTTGTGATGTATGATTATTTTATTTGTTATAGAAAAGAGTATTAATGTTTAGTGATTTAGGAGATTGACAAACTTTACATCCAATAATGTTTTTGCTAATATTTCTGGAAACTCTTAATGATGCATGAACTGGATTATTTTATATTTATATTTGTTTCTTCATTTTATTTTGTTTAAAAAGAGTTTTAAAAACACTACAAAATTTATTAGTATGCCTCATTTAGCTTGTATAAGAGGGCAAGATTTATTTTTCTGCCATCTGCAAGATGTAAATATTAAAAGTATGAGTTTGCTAATTAACAAATAAATAACTAGATGCTGATTTTTAATTATGAAGCCTTTATTAAAATTTAAAACTTTTTATTGATGATAAGTCAGTGTGGATAAATTTTGGTGCCAATTAATCATGTGTCAGCAATTATTTAAGAACACATGGTTCTATTTCTTTTACAATTCTTAACCAATGATATGGTAATAGCATCTCTTGATATTGAAAGTATAAATGACCTAAAAATTATCATTTAGTTACTTGTATAAATTATGTGCTTAGTATGTTCATTTGTTTATTTTCACGATAAAATTCCTTAATATGAAAAATAGTTATCTATTTAATATAATTATTCAACACTCACCTTTTAAAAAGTATTTCAAATTAGTCATACCTGCATTTCTGTATTTTATTATCTTTTACATTATTTACGAAAAATGAAAGTGTATGTCATTTAAATGATGAGAATAGGCCTTTTTTTTTTTAATTGCAAGACAAAAAAAAAATCGGTTGAAGTGAAGATTAGTATGCCCCCTAAGTTTGGCGCTAATATGTCATCTCAATGGAACTTTCTTCTAGTAACCCTAATGCTGTTTTTCTTACTGTGTTTTTGCAGTATTTAAGTTGTACACAAACTTCAACTATTTTATGATAAACTAGCAGTACTCGTATGGCATTGCCTGTGGCACAGCATAGCTTAAAAAACTAGCTTTCAACTTAGTCTAGCCTTCGCCCGATAATGACATTGGCATGTTATGCAACATTATACAAGCATAAAAATATATTAAAAAATTATCAAAAACAGCAACAAATTTTTTAAAAAAATACTGTTAGAAATATTAGACGGTAAAAATATGATAAGTCCATAGACAAAACATAGTTGATCATTTCAAGGTTAGGTTTCCTTTTCGTATAATGAGATCTAAAATCAGATGTTAACAAAATAATAATAAATAAAAATGAAACACTTATGCATACCACAGCTTTTTGCACATGTGCAGTTTTAGGTTTTCTCACATGTGCGGATAAGTTAAAATCACAATTATACGGCACCCCTTTTTATTTTGATACAATTTAAATGTACTAAAAACTTCTCCAATAAATGCTTTACAAAATTTCTCCAATAGTCATTAATTATTTCTCAAATTTAAATGGTTCCAATATGGACACTCGGGAGACTTCATTTTATATGATGTATAGATGTTAAATTAAAAATTAAAAAATGATTAAGGTTTAATTTTGTTTATTATTGTTATAATTAAAAGTTTTTTCAGCTAATAAGATGCCTCAGTATTATTTTTAATGTTAATACGACAGAAAATGGTTATTCGTTTGCAATTTTTAACTATCAGTATGCACTTAAAAAAATGGTCTGAGTTCTGACTTAATGAAATGGTCTGCATTCTTACTTAAAAAGTCAGTTGAAATGGAATTCTTCGTAGTTCTTGTAATTCTTTTGGTGATATAATGGTTGGTGATTCCCTTGATAATTTGTTACGTTGGCAATTGTACAAGAACAGATTCTGATATAAATGGGATGGATATATATATGTATGTGTATGTAATGATATTTTAAACTCTTAATTTTAATCCCAGGTAATTTCCAAAGCCATATCTTGATTTAGCCCATAGTAATATTCTAAAATATTATCTTATTTCCTGATCCATTCCACTTGTTCTAGTTAATAAATTCAAAAGAAACTTTGTAAAATTGCTGAATCGGCTAAAAGTCGGCTCAGCTTTACTGTACGGTCACCCTTGGCGACTTTTTCAAAAGTTGGCGATAAATGATTTTTTTTGGCAACCTGCCGAAAACTGGAATTTCCCCAGAAATTGAGTTTCCCCATTTCGAACTTCGGTGATATATGGTGAAGTTGATTTTGTCTTAGCTCCCACGTTCTTTGAATTTTATTCTGATGTCTGCATGGGGAATGAATTTCTGTTTTTGTATGTCTTCATTTGTATAGTAAAATTTACATTCGAAAGTCAGTATCTTTTTGTATTTTTTTGCAATAATTTGTTCTAATTTTTTGATGCTAATATGCCTTACACTTCTTATTTCCTAACATAACCCATAAAAGCCTTGCACTTTTATTTTGTTACAATCCAGAAGTTCGTTATTCCTCTCCGAAACTTTTCAGCCATTTTCTATGCTCTGTTTTCATTGGTTCTCGCTTCGAAGTCGCCAGAATGGCGACTTTTGGCGGGATTTTGAAAAATTTGCCAAGGGTGACCGTACAGTAAAGTTCTACCTAAAAGTCTATAGATTCTCGCACTCAGTGTGAGAGATGAAAATTGTTCAGCCAAGCACATTCCTTTAAAATAATCCCTGTGTTTCCCTTGCCTGTTATGCGTGTTTTTTGGAAATCCCCATCAAAGTCTGATAGTATAAGTGTTGTAAAAAAAATTTCATTAACAACATCTTATAGTAATTAAGACCAGGGATAATGATTTCCTGCCTTTCTCTCGTGCTGTGAGCGGACACACCTTGTAAATAATGCCTGCTTCCTGTGATGGAATAAAACAAATTTAAAAATTTAAACTGTCTTCTGCCATGATTTTGGGCGCAACTCTGCTATCTGCTTTTAAAAAAATCAATAAAATGCTTTACACACAAACACACTCAATGAAATCAGGAAAGGTTGCTCCTTTGAATCTATGTACTATTTCTGTTACCCACAACTTACTTATCTTTAATGTGCTGGAAAAGCTGTAAGAATTAAAAAAACAAAACAATCTTCCCTATACCTTCTACAGATCTCAAAGGTATCTCATGCTCTAACTTTGGTTCTTGCGTATTAAGCTATCGATCATTTTTCCCAAATCAAAAAATGATCGCCTATGTGTCAAAATTGTTTTGCCACATATTCAAAAGCATTAAAGAATTTTTGCAACCAAAATAAAATTTGGACCCTCTCTCTATATATATATCATTAAAAAAATTGTATATTGCGGAAAGTGGTAACCATAACTGTTCCGAAGAATTTTTTGTTTACTTTGTCTGCCATCTTTATAGGCAACTTGGCCTAGTAATAGCCACACTTAACTTTACTTTTGCCAAGAAATCAAATCATGGAGTGGCAACTTGAAAAATTGTTCCAGTTAAAACTTGAAGCTGTAACAAGCCTGCAATTTGTTAAGAGTAAAGAGTTGATATTTGAATTGTAATTATTTCTAAGTAGTGTAGTTATGTATGTGTTTATTATTTTTTGAAGATATTAGATATTGTAGATGTGACATATTTATCATTTGATCATGGAATTTAAAAGGTTTTTTTTTCATAATTTTTCTTTATTTGTTTCAAATTTATTTTACTAGAATGAATTTAAACATTTTATATCTGGTCTATATGATACATTTTAAACATCTCTGAGAGTCGCTTGATGTTTTGAGAAAATTTGGTCTGAAATAGGATGACTACTTTTAGAGATTTTTGCTAAACTTAATAGATAATTGATATAATATGTAATTTGAACAAGTCTGACTCATTTAAAATTAATTTCAAGATTAATATAAGGAAAAAATAGTATTTCGTTGGGATTTTTTTTGTAACATTTTATTTTTTTAAAAAAATTGTATTTTCATCTATTTTTAATTTATATGTTTTGCAGGGACTCATTTTTTTTTTCAATTTTGTCTTTTACTTTAAAAAGTAAATTTAAAGCAATTTATTTGTTATTGCATTGATATTCCTGACGACTTCGTTTATTTTTCTCAGTTTTTCTAATTAAAAGTTTGACTGGATTACAATTGCAAAGCATTGGAAAATTTCTTGCCAAAGACAAAATGAGCATCTAAAAGGCAAATAATTTCATTTGTAAGAAAGTTAAAATATCAACAGACTATTTATTTGAAATCGATCTTAATTTTAAATTTTATTGTGAAGGCATGTAAAAAGATCTCTTTCGACAGGTTCATCAACCATAAGGCATTCCTCCTAAACAGAACTTGCTTTAAAACACTCCACTGCCCAATATGAAATGCTGTTGCTTAACTTGTATATTTCAATTTTAAGTTATCTTAATCTGAACATGAAGCATTTGAAAATTTTTAATCAGTTAATTGAAATCTATATCCAGTTTTTATAGGTGTCTGTCCTGATTTGTAAAAAGTATTTTTAAAATTTTAGATATTAAAAGGATAGTGGTGATTTTTTTTTTGTTAGTAATATGGTGGTTAATTCTGATTTTGAGATTTTTACAACCTAATTTTTTAGCATGAATTTTAAGGTCAATAAAACTGGTTTTTAAATTTTTCTTATGAGTGGAAATAATGTTTGAAGAATTGAAGCATTTATAATGGAATTAATCCTTGTAATTCATTACATTTTTATCCTTTATATGTGTGTAAAATAGAACAGTACTCGTGTGTAATTTTATTTTATAATCCTTGTTTGTTTGTTTTTAAATAAATTCTTAGAAGACATTTGTCATAAGCAAAGTTTTAAATTTACTACATATTATTGGAAGTACTTAAGTTATTATTTTTTTTCAGGTGGCCATGGCAACTGGTCAAGTTTTATTTCAAAGGTTTTTCTATTCTAAATCCTTTGTGCGTCAACCAATGGAAGTAAGTTTTATGAGTATAGTTGAAAATAATTCATTCTTGTTGTTATATATTTTAATTTTTGACATAATGAAGCCTATCTTAACAAACATTATTTGTTCCTGCATTTTATTTATTTAATGAACCTCTTTCTGTAGGAATCCTTGTAAAATAGAACAATATTGTAATGTATAAGTGTTAATTTAGTTTATAATGCATGTTATATTTTTTTACAAGTATGTTTAAAAACATTTGTCATCAGCTGTACTTCAAAACTTGATAAAAATAAAACATTATTACTACCTGATTAGGATTTTATTGGAAGGTATTGTACTAATTGTGTCATTTCCTTCTCTTTTGACCATATATGACCTTTTTGCATTTTGATACCGAATGCAGTTGCCTCAGTCTTAGTAGTTTTGGTTATATCTTACCAGCTGTTCATCAATGTCATTTCTATCAACCATTAACTCCATAGCTTTGTCAGGTACAATAATGTCTATTAAAAGTTCTTAAGCTCTTGCTTCAATTCTTCAAAATCACCTTTAATTCTGCTAGCTGGCTAAAGCTTCCATGCAGGAATAAGTATTCTTTACAAACAATTGATCATCACAGACTAATACCCAAGATACAATTCAATCCTGTGCTTGTCATATCTTCTTTTCATGCATTTGTTATGAGTGCCATTTTTTTAAAAAAATTTTCCCCTTTGCTTGTTACGAGAAATACTCATTAACCTATGTGGGATTGAAATTCATTTCAAATGCGGCTGTATATTTCTTATCACTAGTTATTTGTTATGTTTTAACATTATAAATTTAGCAGTTTTACATATGTCAGTAAAGAAAAATAATTTTTTAGCATGAACTTTTAAATATATTTAAAAATTTATATCTTTTTATATCTTTAATTTAAAGATATTTAAAGATTTTTAATTCTAATTTTCATGTATTGTTTAAGACCTAATGAAGTACATATTTGAAAGTCTAAGCAAAATATTAGAGCTAGTTTTGATGCATAAAATGTTTCACTTGTCTATTTACCATGATTTCATGAATTTTGTTTTCTATATTCATGCTTTTAAAATCATACTTCTTAGATTTTAAGAATATCATTTGTGATAAAAAATGTTATACCTTATTACTTTCTGAAATTATTTTAATTGTTTTCCTGTCAATTATTGCAGTTAGTTCTAATTCCTGAGGTGTATATAATTCTTAGCACATTTTGACATTTTATTAAGAGTTGACAATTGTTTTCTTTATAGGCCGTTGCAATGGCTTGCATTACTTTGGCATCCAAAATTGAAGAAGCACCACGTAGAATTAGAGATGTGATCAATGTTTTTCACCATATTAGGCAAGTGAGGTCTGGAAAGTAAGTTATGATTTATTTATTTCGAAATTTTATTATATTTGTTGCAAAAAATGTGTTAATTTGTTTTTGTATGTAGATTAAAATTTTTATAGCAAGTTATTTTCTCTTTTTAAGGATTTATGCATTAAAACATTTAAAATTCCTTTTATAAGAAAATGGGGAATTTATTAATTTTGTTTAGTAAAAAAATTGGAAAAATACAATTTCAATAAATATTTTATACCATACATTTATACACTTAATATAATATTTTTTTAAAGAAAATTAAGGAAAGGAAGGAATTTTGTAAACATTTTATTCTCTTTGAAGTAAAGTTCAGAAAAATTAAGTTTTATAGAAGCATTGAGATTTCAGAAAATGTTATTAGAATTTGCTGTGATTGGTTTTTAAAATTATTGTAGCTCTATCAAATATGTTGATTTAGATTAACCCTTTGCACTCGGATGGTGACTCTTGCTCATTAATTTGACATTTTATTTAATTTTGATTGTTAAAAGTACCTGCAGAGTGATTAGAAGATGCAAATTAAACGGGTAATAAACAAGTCTCTGAATTAGGGAAATAGTCATACATTGAATTACTTTTCCCAGTGTAAAGGATTAATACATGTCATTTCATTTCCGTATATTCATTTAAATATTTTCATAAATTTATATTATTTTTTGAAATATGACACAAAAGGCATTGTCTATTTGTAAGAGACTGATCTTGCAGAAATAGTGATGAATTATTACTGTATAATTAATGCAAATTGTATTTTTAGAACAATCCACCCACTTATTCTGGACCAAAATTACATAAACTTGAAAAACCAAGTTATAAAAGCTGAAAGAAGAGTTCTGAAAGAACTTGGCTTCTGCGTACATGTGAAACACCCTCATAAGGTATGTTAATCTATTGCATATTTAGCATCAGTTTCATGTAAACAACTAGTGAAAAAAGTATGTTTATTTCTTTTTGCTGCCATGATCTTTGAATAATTTTTGATAGTTTTTCACATTTAATTTGATATGTAAATTTCTCGTATATTATGAAGTAATAAAACTGCAGTAGGTGGCTATCCTTGAGTCGCATTTTATTATTTGATTTAACTTTATTAAACAAAGAAAAAGCTTTTTTTAGGATTTTGTGTTGTCTTTATTAAAGATATACATTTAGAAGTCCTAAAAAATTGAAGTTGTGTAAGTTGAACAGTTAGACTAGGAGAAAGCAGAAAATTTAAAGATGGTAAATATAGTTCTAATGGAACACTTGCATTGCATATAATATTGCATAAATATCAATAAGCATCTCATGCAGAAGTAGGAAGAATTTAAATATCTGCAAGAAGATATCAATCCCCGGTATGTAGTTATTTATTTCTATATTGTTACGAAAGTTGGCTGTATATATTTAAAACAAAGATTTGACATTAAATGTTTCTAGTAAGGTCGATAGTATTCCACAATGAAAACACATGCTGATTGTGATTGTTATTTATTCTGCAGGATCGTTGGATGAAGACAACAGACTTTTTGAATGTCTCTGCACTCACCAACTGGAGATCTGATTGTCTTCAGAATCAGCTGCGCAGAAACACATTTTTTATTAATTTTTTTTTTATTATGTGTTCCCTATAGCAGGTCCCTTCCTGTTTTCAAGTAATTCGCCCAGTTTGTATGCTTATACAGGAATTTCTATGGGCAGCTAAAATTCTTTTGAAATATAAGTTTTTTTTTTTTAAATAAAATTTCAGTTTGCTAAAGTAAAGGATCCTTGGATAAAATCGTAAAAAAATTTTCCCATGTGTTTTTTTAAAACACATATTTAGATGGTTTTAATGTTTTTGCATTTTAAGTTTTCTTATTATAGCTGGTCTTTATGGGTCGCTAGTTATGTGGAGTAGATTTAACTGATAATAATCATTTTTCTAAATGAGATTCTTTAAACACAAGATTTGATTTTTCAATTGCGTATTTAAAGAAGTGTAGGCTCTATTTAAAAGAATCTGTTGAACTATTCATTTTTTTAAGCTTTACATTTTTAGTAATATATCTTGGAAAGTTATTTTTTTATGTGAATTAAAGATTTATACAAACTGTGTTTTAACTTAAATATTTCTTTTGATTGCAAACATGACATGAACAATGCTAAGAATTAAGAATCTAGTAAATCTTTGAATTTTTCATAATGCATTGTAATTTTTTTAAATATGATTAAATCAAGTTCAGAATATTACATTGGGTTCCTGCCCCCTTTCCCCCCTAGAATGGGAACATTTCTAATATGATGAGAGAAGAAAAACAAGTTGCTGTTATTTGAGAATGCAATTTCAGTTGTTGCAATTCATATTGTTGGTGGATATGGGTCAACACAAATTATCATTTATTAAAAACAGCTTTTTTCAAAAAAAAAAAAAAATTATTCAATACTTCTTTTTAGAAGTGTTTATTTGTTAATTCATTTTGAAATACATTTTCTGAATGACTAATATTTTATATTAATACAAAGAAATTTGACTACAATAAAGTAGTAATTGATTCATGAAATTTTCATAATAAAATATTATAAGATATGATTATGAATGAATATTCTAATGAAGGTATTGTATTTGGAGATTTTTTAATTCTTCAATAAATAGGTTTATCTTGGATTTAAGACTGAAAATAAATAATTGTTTTAACTGATACAGTCAAGGAGAAATTTTGTAGTACAAAAATAACAAAATATAATGCTTGTTATTTTTAATTTTCTATTAAAATGCAACAGGTGCTTAAATTTTTCATTTTTTCATTAAGAATTAGAAGCAGAGTTATATTTGAAATATTTTGTTATCAAATATTTAATTTGGGTTATTACATTCTTGTCATACATAAGCTGATTTTCTTATATGGCTGCTTGATATATGTTTATTCTTACTTAAAGCGAACAAAAAAAATTTACTCCTTCCGAAATAATTTTATTGGGTTGAATATAATGTGGATAATAGTTTCCATAATCATTTATTATTTATTTATTTTTGCCAAATTTAATAATGCACTTTTCAAAAACGTAAAATTGGTGAATTATGATTTTTAATTCATAATGAACTATACAAAATCAGTCATTCATTTAGTTACTATTTAGTATCTTACTATTGAAAAAATATTAGAGGTCACTTAATCTGTTTTTCTGTGTAGAGGTTTCCTTCATTTAAATATTTCTTTTTTCTAAATAAGGTCCTGAAATTGGTATAAGTATTTAATAAGGTATTTCTGTATGAATGCTTTATTTCATTATTTAACAAAAGAATGCACTTTTTAAAAAAATGAATTAATTTTTTTTTACTTAAGATATCCTTCAAATACTGATTTATAGTTAAGAACTAAAACTTATGACTTAAATTTTTGCATGCTTTGATTGTTAAAAATGCCAGAATTTTATGTCCCCTTTCTATTTTGATTTTTTTTAAAATTCTGTGAAACTTAAAATTTTTATTTCCATTTTATCCATTAGTTGTCTTTTTTTTTTGAAATTTTATATTATAGATTTTATGAATATTATGTTCATTAAATGGGTATTTATCAGCCAGTTTTCCTCAATTTTAAAATACGAAAAAAATCATGCTTTTAAATTTTAATTGGTTGTTGAAGTTTGTAGCAGGCTTGTAATGCATTTCTGTAATCCCTTTCCCAAATATTAGTAATTAGTCATGAAAATATATTCTCAATTAAATTGTTACATCTAGCAAATATATTCAGATTTACTAGTAATCTGTTGGTATTTTTTTTAGAAAATTAGAAGGTAGTTTAATTACTTAGATTTTAGAAATATCAATTCTGTTTATTGATTGCAGAACTTTTTTGATAGAAATAAGAGCTTCAAATGGTTTTTTGTTTTCTATTTTTATAGCTTTTCATTTTTAAAATGAAATGTATTGAATGTCTTTATTGCCATAACCACCATGCCATTAAGGCAAAATTTTACAGCAGAGCAATGCCTTGTATAAAGTTATCTTTTAAAAATGAAAAAGGTAATACTGTTGCATTATTTGTTACGAAGGACATATCGTTCATCTCTGCATTACTAACATATTTGTTCTTTTGAAATGTTAGTTATGTAACTCCTTTTTTGGAAGAGCTACATTTGGCACATTAAGAAAGTTCTCTTATAACTATTACATTGAAAATATTTTATGATTTCTATTTGTGTTGATGCAATTTGAATGTTTTTATTTCAGCCTTTTGTCACTATTAATAATTGCTTACTATTTTAATAATGATTTGTCACTATTATTATTAAAAGCTTAATATTTTAATAGAGAAAGTAAATGAAATAATAAAATAGTTAGACCAAGGATAGCCGTAGGATGTGTGAATGTGTTGTATGCAAGAACATCTTATTAATGATTATTAATAAACCTGTATTCTCAAATCATGAATCTTATTTATGATTTCATTGTTGCCTGCTGCAGTAATTAAGTTTTAAATTGTTAATTTCTAAGTTTATTTAAATAGAAACTATGATTAGATTTTTTAAACATTCAATTACTGTATGTGTGTGTGTGGTTGTTATGTGACTTTTTCTAGGTGCATTTTAATAGAACAGCAGTATTAAATTTGAGAAATTCCCTTAAAATTTTTGTAGTTTGCATTTATTCTACATCTTTCCTAAATGTGCTTCAATATAATGTTGACTTTCTAAAATTAGTGTGGCAAAATAAATTTATACCTATATTGTTTACTTTCTTGTGGAGTGACTATTTTGCATAATGTGACAATTATGAAAATTATAATTTTCAGTCATTATAATTTTATTCATTGCATGTAACAAAGAGCTAAATAAAATTTAAGATCATTTCTTAAAATGTAGATTTTAAGATTTAAAAAAAAAATGGCTTTTTACTTTTAAGTATTTGGATTTTTCCTCTTAACTGCCTTTAGGATACCTGTCTCTTCGTTAACAGTAAGCCAATCTATGATACAGATATTTTGGGAGTTATGATGGCCATTTCAATTCTTAATAGTCTAAAAGTTTATTTAAAGATATAATTTTTTTAAGTTAATGGGAAGTTATATAATCTTTTCAAATTCTATATTCTTCAATGATTCCCTTTAAACTATCAATTTTCTTTGTTTTTTGCTACTTAAACAGTTAAAATGAATGTTTTTATAAAATATTCCTTGAAGGTAATTTTTAAATGTTTTAACCATATACTTTCTAATTATTTAAGTTCATTTGTTAGATAAATGTTGAATTCTGAATGTTACCTCCTTTCGAGAAATAACCTTTAAAGAAAATTTTATTGTTCATGTTTTTAGCAGTGGTTCTTGGAGAAAATGGAGTGATTTCTTAAAATTTCCTAATTGAATATTTATATATTTTTTGAATTCATAAAGTAATATTCATTGATGTCCTTTTGCAAGTTTGAATCATTGAGTGACATAATAGATGATTTGTGTCATAACTGGAAAATATTTGAATACTGCTGTATGCATGTAATGTTTCTAATGATTTTTGTTTGTTATGGTAAGTATTTGTTAAGTATAATTTTATATTTTCCCCAGGTGTTTTAATTGGAGAAATCATAGCCTTTGAATTTAAATTCAAGTATAACTTTTTGTTGGACATTTTTTAAAAAAAATATTTTATATAATATTTTTTTATATAAGATATTGTATATAAAATACTTTTGAAGTTTAAGAAACTTGATATATTTGTGTAACAGTTTAATCTGCATTTCTGCTTCTGGTGTGTGTTTTTAAATTCTAAAACTTGTTTAAATCTCCCATAAGCTTTGAATTATGTATATTTTGTTTTATATAATACCACTTTTAAACACTGGATGGTTACATCATGTTTTATATTCTTAATTGTTATAAAATTGTTTGCATATTGGTGTTTTCATGTAAGTAATTTTATCTTATTTATAAACCTTTTAACATTTCAATTAAATAGTAATAAAATTCAGTTTATTTTGCTTTTGATTTAAAATTGTACTATTTTGTTGAATTAAGGTAATTTTTATGCTTGAATTTAGCTGTTATATGTTTAAAAGTTATCTTTTTGAAATATTTACATTATTTCAAATTTGACTGCAGACTTAACTTTTTTATCAAAACATTTCTAGTATTAAATCCATGCATAAGTGTTATAAACACCAAAATATAAATTAATGAATTCTTTAAATTTTTTCTTATCAAACTCTTTGTTTTTTTAATTATTTGTGTTGCAGAAATTTTGATTTGTTGATGAATATGAAATCTTAATAAAATCTGCTTATAATTTCTATTCAAGATTGGTAGGAAACAATAATATTTTATGGTTAGAGCTATTTATTTTCTCTTATTTAGTTGAATGAACCTTTTTAATTTTTAGTTTATTATACATTATCTTAAATTCTATTTCTGTACCTACACATTATTGTATTTTAAAGGTAATTATGATTAGATGAAAAATCTCTTATCACCCCTTAATTAGCTTATTTTCCTATTAAATAAACATGAAGTTTATATATTTTTACCAGTATGAAAGGGATACTGATATTTTACTTTTTTAATCAAAGTAGTGACACGTTAGACCAAGTCTCCTCTTAAACATCAAGAGGTTGAAATGGCTTTGAAAAACCTTTCACTACATTGCACATTTGGATTTCTGCTTTTCATATGACGCACTATCAGTATATAGTCAAAGGTATTTTATTTTCTTCTACTTACTAATTAACTTTTATTTCTAAAACTTATATGAAAGCTATTCTATAATTTGATCTCCAATTCAATTTTATAGGGTATCAAGCAAACGATTGAAGCTCTGGGAACCTTAACATAGCGACTGTTTTATGCCAGATGACAGTATTGGCTACTTTTTTTACATATTCTATTTATTTGCATTGATAACCAGTTGCTAAAATTAATCAGATTTGGTTTTTCTGTAGTTGGCTTTGTAGCACTGGTATAGTTTATACTGTGAACTGCATGTTGGTTAAAGCGGTGGTTAAGCAGCTGTCCTTCGATTCTTCTAACTTACAAAAGTAAGTTTGATATTGACTATAACTGAGAATGGTCTTAATTTATATGAATTTTACTTAGAACATTTGAATGTAATTTTCAGGAAAGATTTAAAAAAAATTCATCTTTGTAAAAAAAATAAGTTGTAAATATTACAATCTTTAAATTAAAAAAAAATTGTTTTCTTGCAACTGTATTAAAATTAGGAAGGATTTTTTTCATTAAAAGTGAGCAAGATTAATTTATGAAAATGCTTATTTTGATATTTGAGGCGATCTTTCATGTATAGTTAAATACATAATATTTAGATTAGCACTTTTTCAGTTTATCACTACTTCCAGTATCTAAAACAAGATATTTTTTTCTCTTTTTCTAAAATGAATTATTTGTGTTATTAGCTTTTGTGAAAATATCTGCCTATTCAGTGTCAATTGTTCAATTCTTCATAAACTTACTACCTGATGACTTAAAGCCTAGAAAAATGGCAATGCATATTGTTGAATTACTTTCTTAACTGTTCGATACAGATTTTATTATAGGTAGAAATAGAATATGTTATTAGTGTCATTAAGTGAAGTTCCATTGTATTTACCAGAAATAATTTTACATAATTTCTCATTTTGATAATTTTACAAATAGATTATTATTTAGTACTTATATGTTTCAGTTTTATTCCAGGGATTTTTTGTAACATTTAAAAACGTATGGATAAATTTGTGCTCTCCCTTTGGACTTGCTTTCTAATCTTCCATTAGTAGATATTGTAGCTGTATATAGGTCTTTGATACATTTTAAGGTTTAAATATTTCCATATCACTTATTTGGTAAAAATTATTTCAACCATGTGTAATATACATCTAACATATTTCATAATTTTATGAAATTCTCTTCTAATATTATAAAAGTTTGATACTTCTAAAATTAGTCTAAAAGCTAACTTGCAGTTTTTTTCAATCACTGTTTACTTTAATTCTGAATTTGTGAAAACTTTATAAAAATTTCGTTTTTATCAGTTTTTATCTATTGTTTATCTAACTGAAAAAATTAACAACATTAGCATTTTTGATAGGTGCTGAATGGCGACTGGATGTTAGTTTCTCTCTATTTGCGATATTTTTAGCATTCAATGGTTTATTTTATTTACAGAAGTAGATATTTTAATTCTGAATTAATTTTCTAATCCTCAAAAATTATGAAAGCAGTACATCTTCAGGAAAAAGATCTTTATTAGAATAATCAGCATATCTTTTTTTTTATCTGGAAACCTATTTACTTAAGTGTATCCATTTCTTTTCAATGTTAATGTTAGTTGATGAATATTCATACATTTTTTTGTATGTTTTGTGTTGTTGCATTTGAGCATAAACTCTGCATGCTCCGTTTTGGATTTTTCTCATACATGGCCTCTGTATTCCATTAATTGTATTAATTAAAAATTAATTGTTTGAAAATTTAGGTAACACTTTGAATTCAGCTTGAAATTGAAAGGTAGTTACATGAAATATATGAAATGAACTAGAGTTCATTAGAAATTTATGCTGTGTAAATCTTAAACTGCTGCATTGAAAATTAAAGACTAGGTAATTATGATGTGCTTAGCATCTTATGAATTGCTTAATGTTCTTGATTATCCATTGACAGGCTTCCATGCCAAAATTTAATTAGTGACAGATGAAGCTATCCAAGGGTTAAAGCATAGAATGGGGCAGTTCTTTTGAAGGTAAGCTCTTTTATTTGCTTTTACGATGTCGATCATCTGGTGTTGTGGTATTGTATTTGCATACTTTGAATGCCTTTTAAAAATCAATCATTTTGTACCAGAAGCAGATTAACTGTTACTTTATCTCCAAATTACTTGTTTCTTTTGCTTCTCAAGTTCCAAGTTGCCTTAGGGAATTTCTCAAATCCATTTGTACTGCAACCGGCAGATTCCTCATGGTGGAAAGAGTCTTGTGCCAAAGAACAAGTCAAATAGCAGCCACCAATCATTCGTTTTAGTGTCTTTATTAAGTAATTATACTTATTTCAGATTATTGTTACACTGTTGGAGGTTCTGAAAGTTAAGAATAGAAAGTTAATGCAGACTGCATGGTAAGTTTCATTTTTTTAAAATTAATTTTGAGCTATGATGTATATAATATGTTGCTAACGGATTGCAAAAATTCTCATGAATTTAATTTTTTGAATGTGTGTTCGTGAAGCATTTAAATGCCATAATCATAGATTTATTATATTAGCTTTCATATATTTAATCAAATAACTGAAAAGCTGGGGTTTTTTTTTAATGCAAGTATTTTTTATTTTTTAGGAATTATATGAATGACAGTTTGAGAACCGAAGTATTTGTTAGATATTCTCCGGAAACTATTGCCTGTGCTTGCATTCTTCTTAGTGCAAAGCTTTTACAAGTAAGTATTTTAATCATCAGAATTAATATTTAAAAAATTTGGAATAACGTTTTAACATTTAGGTTGTATAGTAAATAGATTATTAGTTAGTCAAAGTTCTAGTTTCTACACCTATGATTCTTCCTACTCTTATGTTTTGTGTCTGTGAGATATTCAAAATGTGTATTTTACATCTTACCATTTTTGAATTCAACCTTATCATTGTTTTAATTAACATTTGAAATTTTAATTAAATCTAGAGGAATAGTTGTACAGAAATGTAAAATACAGATTGTGTAGTTTCATGCAATGTGCTTAGTTTTAAAAATAAAGGAGGTGAAGTGCCTAGTTTTTCTTCAGAAATGCAAAGTTAGCCCCCCCCCCCCATGCTTACTCGTAATTAAATTCTACAGGGAGGTACTTAGGTATTAGGAGGTCCATTAAGTAAAGATGTTTCTGGATATCAGTTAGAATTTGAAGAGCCATCAAAGCATCTTATTCCACAACCATTTTAACACATTAAAAATTTTAAAATGGTATTTTTTTTCCTTGTAATTTATTAAGATTTGAGTTTTGGATGTCACTTGTAATGATTGTTTTTTGTTGTAATACAATTCAAAGCAATATCAATTCTTCAGTGAGACATTATTTTACCCTGTTGTAATAAAATACTTTCTTTCATTAAAGTATGCTTAAAAAATCTTGAAAGTAGTTTGAATTATATTCTTTATTTAATGAATGCTGTTTAAATTATGAAGCAATGTGATATGTCTTATACTGGCATCATATATATATATATTAATGTAATAAAGTTTTTTAATGGAGCTGATCTCTTGGTGAATTTGCTTCCATTAATTTTTAAAACTAGGAATTATTAAATAATTTTTATCCCTTTTTGAATATGTAATCACATTTTTTTTGTTGATTTTTAAGAACAGAAATTTTATGTGTAGGTTAAGGAATTAATTTTAATTGTATTTTTGAAATATAGCATGTTCAAAAAAGATATTTAATAAGTAAAAAGTAATAAACTATATGATGATTTTAATATAGTTGGATCATTTCTAAGCACTTTTCTTTTCTGTTTAAAAAATTGATCTAAAAACAATCAGAATATGGGGCTATTTCTGATCTGGTGTTCTGACATTAGTCCTGTGGCAATTTTGTCGATTTTATGTTGTAATCATCCTGGAATATTGTAGCCTTTGGTTTTATAATGCCGTTATAATCTGGATTGCTATATATAGCAAGTTAAGGCAAGAGAGAAGCATTTCCTATCTCAGTCTTCCATCTAGCCAGCAACTGGATGTGTAAAAACCAAATACAATTTGCATTTGGTAACAGTATCAATGTTGTTATTTTCTCAAACTTATTTATCTTAATAACTGCTAATTTTTTTTTATGAAAAGTGTCGAAGTAGATTAAAAAAAATTCTTAGTTGTTTAAAGTAAATTTTTTGGTAAATTAAGTAATTTATTTGAAAACTATCGTTTTCATTATTTAACCAAAAAGTCATTCTTTATTTTAAAAAGACAAGATGTAAAAAAATATCTACAATTAAAAAAATTGAATAAAAAAGTCATTATTAAAAATTGCATTATTATAAAGTAAAAAATATGTTATTGGGAAAAATGAATGTGTATGCTCACATGAACCAAGGTGCATAGTTTTCTTAAGTGCTCAGTTTTTACAACAGTTTCTTGCTATGCATCCTGATTTAATGAATTGTTAATTCCTTAAATTTTAAGATGTGTACAAATAGTTTTTGTGCAATGGTATGTTCTGAAGTTTAAAATGAAAGAAAGTAAAATCATTTAATCCCCAGTTCATCCTCTTTGCTGTCTAATTTCTCCAACCTGTGTCTTTAATTTTTCAAAAGCTTTCAGGCACTGTGCCAATTTTGTTTAAATCTGTCAATTGGTATAGAATTGCTCTTTGCGACTTTTAATTTTTAATAAATTTTGAATTTCTATTCTAAACATTAATTATTAGAAAATAGGCTTTAGAATGCTGTTTTTCCTTTACTTCTATAAATATCATTTGATATTGAATAATCGTCGTAATTAACTATCCATTGAGATTGACATGTCTAGTATTGTCATGTAAGCAATGGAACACTTCAGTTATATACATATTTCAATGTATTAATTAAAAATTATACTGAAAATTATATACCTGTTTCTTTTCTTTCAAAATTATTAAAAGTTTAATTTCAGCTTTGTGAAATGAATAGAATGCTTGTCTGTGCTTTAACTGACTAGAATTATGGATTGACAAATTAGCTGCGTGTTTTTTATGTATGTTTTCATTTTACATAGGGTTACTGAGGGTTCTTAAAAAGGGTTAAGGCTTGAAATAATTGAACAAGAAAAATCTTTCAGTTTTCATTGTCCTTATAGAATTTATATTAAATTGGTTATTGTTACTTTTGATATTTTCATGTAGCTTTTATATCAATGGTAATTTTTTTAAAATTGGAACTAATTTAAAATAGGGCAGATCTTTGTATTCTGTTGATTATAATCATCTTATTCTTTTGAATTAAGTAACCAAATATGCAATGGTATTAGATCATAGTGTATTTTAGATTACAAATTAAATAATATAATTGAGTGGATCTGTGCACACTGTTTTCAAACTGTTTGAATTGATATTTAAAACAATATTGCTCTCTCTTGTAATATTTTTGGTTATATGAAAGCATGTAGTCAGGAAAGTAAAGAAATACATGTTCCAATAAATTAGACAGTATAAGCTATCTAGAATAGAATGTGTTATATGTCAAACAAATTTCTGAAGTTTACAAATATTTAATAATTAAGTCATAAAAATATAGGGATACAGTGTGTTTATAAAAGCATGTCCTGCATTGAACCTTGTACCCAAAACAACCGCAAAATATTTAATTGGAATTTCCAGCTACTATTTTGCTGGCGAATTAACTAGTTTCAGAAGACAAATAGTTGTGAAATAAAGGAAACAATTTTTAGTTTATAAAATTTATTTTTGATACCTTTTTTATTGAATGGTGTGTGAAACTTATTATTAATAACACTATGTTGTTAAAAAGTTTGAGTTAAATTTTGTTTTATCTTCTTTCATTCTTTCCTGGCCCTTTATAAATCTTGGTGTTTAATGTTTTGTATTACTAAGCATCCATTACAAATTTAAAAATCTAGAAAGTTTGTATGCTCTGATATTTTTTAAATATTTGATTTATTAAATTTTGTGCAAGTTTTAATTTCAATTTTTTAAAAATAATTTGCACTGTGACACATGTAAGTAAATCCTAATTTTTCTTTCCAGATTCCTCTACCCAACAAACCAGCGTGGTATTTAGTCTTTGATGTTTCAGAACAAGATATCAATGAAATCAGCCAAATAATTCTGTCTTTATATACAAGGAAAAAGGTATGTTTTTAGCAATGCAACTATTATTGTTGTGCATTATTATGTCCTCTGTATTTATACTTTTATTTTGATTCCGATAAGTTTCCTAAATTTGAATGATATGTTCTTTTATGGCACATATTCTTAAGGAGTTTCAAACTTCAGTGTCTTCTTATTGCTTTTTATATGGGAAAAGAATAAATCAGTTTATTTTCATTGAAAGCGATTAACTCGGAAAATCTTTAGAGATAGATTTTAATCTTAACTTATAAATTTCCATTATGATGTAGTTTTAACCTCTTGGCAGTTTCCTATTACTGCCATTCTGTGTGAAGAAAAAGTTCATTTGTAATTAACATTTATGTACACAAATTGATTGTATGCGTGCAGCTGGTAAAACTGTGAAACAAATTTTGAATCAATGAAATAATAATAATTTTTATTTACTGCTTTTTTACTCCCTTAGAAATTTAACAAACTGGTAATAGTATGTGTTAAAGATGAATGTGGTTGATATATATATAATTAACAGACAAAAGCATTATCTTTTAAAATTCCGCCCTTTAATGTTGAATTTTCTTTTTTCTATAAAGTTCCAACATTAGACATCTGTGCATTTTGTTTCATCATCTATTTAAAAAAAAAAATCTTATGCCCAGAATCATTTAAAGAAGTCAGATTCTTTATCTGATTCAATATTAAAGCAGGCTTCTGTTATTAATTGAATTTGGTTATTGAAAACTAAATTGATGCCTTTCTCCACATAAAAGGAAAAAAAGCCCTGATCTAGGAGTCAGTCTGCAACTGCTTTGCTTTCGGAATTATATTTGCTGACTATTACAGTCACTTGCTAGAAACATTGCAAAGGAAAAGGTACTGATGAATATTAGTTAAAAAGTTAAGTAATCTTAGTTGCATTTGGGGAAATTAGGGAAGTTCTTTTTCCAAGTTTTTCCATCAAAACTGTTTAGTGGCCAGTCTATGTAATGCAATATGGTTAATTGATAGAAATTATTATATTGTTTTCAATAATTCTATTGTTAACTTTCAAAATGTATTTGTAACATAAAAGGAACTTTTGTAGATGATGAATGCAAAGATTTTATTAATGTATTCTTTTAAAAGGAAATGTCCTGTTATTATTCTCTGTTTATCACTTGAAACGGGAAAAATATATAATTATAAATATAAGATATTTTATTCTTTTCAGCCTGACCCAGAAAGATTAGAAAAAATAGTTGAAGAGCTTAAGGCCAATCACTTGGAAGCCAAATTGAAAGCCAAAGGAATTGTAAATAATAACCAGGTCACATCATCGCCATCCCAGCCAAGTATGTATTTAAAAAAAATTTCAGTTGTGGATTTAATAATTTCTTTTTAATACTTTTTAGAAAATAAAAGCATTTCTTTCATGAAGTTATATATTATTGCTATTTATATTATCTAATATTGAGAATTTTGGTAAAGTATATTGGGAAGTGCTTGGGTATTAATATATGACTTTAGTCTTGATAATTTTTGGATAAGATTTGAAGAAATCTGAAATATATGAAGCAAGTATTCTGCACATGTGTATCTGCAAAAGTTCATAATTTTCCCCTATATTCTATTTATAAAAGTTATATTATCTATTTGATAAAATATAATAAATGATGTATTGATCAATGTTTAGAAATCAGCTTTCTGTTGTAAGGAATTCTTCCCTAATACTTGCAAAAGCATTGAAATGATATTAATTTAAAACTATGATAAAATGATGGACTTAATAGATGGCTTTTAGTATAAAATGGTGTCAGTTTTGGTAGTTAAATTCTTTTTTGTAATTGAGCCAATAAATTGAACTTATATCTTTTTGTTTTAAATATTTGTGCTTTAATTTTCAGAATAGTATGTTTCAGCTAGTTTATTTTGAAAAACTTGTTTCTCAGGATCTTGGGGGGGGGGTTCTAGTCAATTTTGCTTAACTATTGATAGCATATTTAGATATTTAAAATTCATTTTTTATTGCATGTAATATCAAAGATATATTTTTTTAATTTATACTTTTTTTTGTCAATAGCTTCACCTAAAAATGGTGTCAAGTCTCCCGAAAGTGATGGAAAGAAAGATAGGAATGAAAAGCACAATGATGTTAGCCCCAAGTATGTATATCAGCTTCTGAATTTTTATTTAATTTTGTCTAATATAATAGATGAAGTTACTAATTAGTCTTTTTTCACTTAGATTTCATAAAGAAACAAATCACAGAAAGCGCAGAAGTGCTTCTCCATCAGAAGACGGATATCAAAGTCCAGATTCAAAAAAACGAATCAAATCCAGTTCCTCTGGTAGTGCTAGCAGCCACAGCCCAAGTCCAAAGCGTAAAACTAAAACACCCCCAAGAGGTTTCAAAGACTCACTTCATTCACGTTCTCGTTCCAGATCCAAAACAAGGAACAACAAGAAACCTAAACATCGCTCATCACATAAGAGGAAGCACAGTCGTAGTCCTACACCAACTTATTCCCCATCTCGCCATTCGAATAAGAAGTCTTATAAAAACAAACATTCTGACAAATCGCACCGTGTAAGATCTCGCTCAAGATCCCAAGAACGTAATCATTATGCTAACTCTCTGCATGAAAAGACATCGCATAAAGCTCGAAGGGACAGAGAAAAAGAAAGTTATCATTCTCGTGATAAGAAAAGGAGATAACTTTGTTTTGTATTCTTATACATATGTAAATAAGAGAAAATCCAAATTTCCAAAATATCATTGTAGTTTATTGAATATAAGTGAGAAAGGTCAGTCTATCATTTTCATTTTAATTGAATTCTGTATGTTTGCCTTTAATTTATTTTGCATATTTAAAGTGCAATCTTTGTTCTCAGGTTTACTAACAATTATAACAGGTCAGGTTCCTGATTATAATTGTTCTGAATGAAATAAGTCAGTATAATTGTAGATTATATGAAATACTTTTTCAATCAACAATATGTTACCACATTTTTTTAAAAAAATTATTATTGGAAGTACTTTTTTCCCCATTGGTTTTAATATTAAAAACTTCAAACTTATAAATTGAATGGATTTTACTTATGACCAATTTATTTTGTGTAGTAAATTCGCCATTTAGTAATAAAACAATAATTGGATAATTAATATTATAGCATATGTACTATATTCTTGAAGTTTATCTTTATATTTCATGTTTCTTGATATATAGGCAAATTGTTTGTTGATTATTTAATTAGAAATGAAACCCCTAATAGCACTATGGTTTAAGTTAAATCTTTCTTTTTTTTAATATTGACGTATTTCAACACATTAAAAATAGAATTCCTATAAAGAAATTAAAGTTATCCTTTACACATATCATATGTGCTATAAATAAGTACATGATATAGTTTAGTAATTGATTTACTAATCCTATATCAAATTGAGAATGAGTTTTTTAAAAATTAGATTGTATGCTTTTTATTCTACTGATTTATGTTGACTCTGTAGGTTATTGTATTTTTACCTTTCCTATCATGGTGACCACTATAACTGATTGAAGTTCAAAATTGTCGTTAGTTAACATATAATTATGAGATAAAAGAAAAAAATTAAAAAGAAGTATAATGTGCATTTGGCTCTCACTAGATAATGGTTTTTGGAAATTTGTTTATTTAATCTTAACTAAAATGCAGTGTGCATTATGTATAAGAATTATTTTATCTTGGGGAGAAATTTAATACTTTTTCAAGTTAAATAAAAAATACAAAATTGGAAAAAATTTTAAAAAAATCACAAAATTGGAAAAATTTAGAAAAAAGTACAAAATTGAAAAAATTAAAACAAAAAAAAATACAAAATTGAAAAAATTAAAAAAAAAAGTACAAAATTGAAAAAATTAAAAAAAAAAGTACAAAATTGAAAAAATTAAAAAAAAAAGTACAAAATTGGAAAAAACATTTAAAAAAATACAAAATTAGAAAAAATAAAACAAAAAAATCACAAAATTAAAAAAAAAATAAAACAAAAAATGAAATAAAAATTGGAAAAAGGGGGAAAAAATTACAAAAATTTATCAAAATCGAATAAAAAAATTATAAATTTGTAGAAAAGGTATAAAAAATGTTACAGAACTTAATAAAATGTACTGGTGCATACATGGTCCAAATTTTAATTTTTTAAAAATTGATAAGTTGGAATTATCATTTATTTTTGCTGATGGTTAATGTTGAATCTAAGTGTTATACTTTCGTCTATTAATTTGCTTTCATAACAACCATATTAAGAAAAATATTTGGAGTAATATCCCCTATGTATTTGAAAATGTGGTTTTTAAGTAACCAGTTTTACTTTAAAAAGATGTACAGCCATCTGTTACCGGACAGTCCATTATTTTCTATTACATAACTGTATACTATGTCTAAACTAGTAATTGTAATAATAGATTGTTAACATTTTAAAACTTCAGTGATAATTAGTGCCTCTTTGCGCCGCTAATGAATTTTGGCCTTGGTCCCGTATTTGTGCCGGTGAAAGATATTGTACAGATGCAAAATTCCAAAGAATGCATTAAGAAAACTGTTTCCTGAGAACAAAAATTGTTTCATGAAACACATTGTTTTTTGTAAATGTTTCAGTCTTCTAAATTTCTGATTGTAAAAATTTCATTTTGTTCATATGTATTTAAACAATTTTAGTGTATAAATATCTTTGCCAAATCATCATTTTTTTTTTCATTTATATTTTTCATTTGTGTATATAAGTCTGCCATTATATATATGATTCATGAGTTTGTCATTAACTTAAACCAGAATTGAAATACATTGTTTGTCTCCTTTCTTTTAATTTTGTACATGGTCTTTACCAATATATTGCCACTTCATAGTTTGTAAATATGTTTCAAAATAAATATTTATATTAAAATGTTATTTCTCTTTATTTTTTCTACCATATGTTAACCTAAATTTAAAATTTTTAATCTAAAATAATTCATTGATATTCTTCTAATTTTAAAGTTGATCCATCTTGCCATCATAGCAGTATTTAAATGCTTAATGTAATTTTTATTTAACTTCATACTAATGGATTTCATTATATGCTTTGAGATTAATCTTAATGCTGAGAAAGGATTGTCAGCAGAATTGAACTTGCCCCTCAAAGCTATTTAATCTGACTGGGGAGGTTAAACTATAGTTTGAAAATATTTTTTTATTAGAAATTTTTAAATTAACTGTTTAATGCTAATGCCTTTTAAAGCCTACACATTTTTGATTTTTATACATTTACAGATAACTTGATTAAATTTGTGTAACTATTAACAAGACATTGTTTTTTGATATATTTTTTTTTTCTGGAGATTTGTTAATCCATAGAATTTAAATAATTTGTTCCTGAGACAATATCAGTGTTAATATTTAATTCTAATTCTTTCTAAGTTTTCCCATTTAACAGTTTGGAGTATTGCGGTAAAATTGTTGGGCAAAATAAGTATTTATTTAAAAAGACTATATATTTTATTAATTGTTTTAAGAATTATGGATTATTTTTTCTTTCTCTTTTTCAGGATACAAGTTATTAGAAGCTCTAAACTTTTATTATATTTAGTTTTAATATCAATTTTCAAAACTTATCACCCTTTCATCTCATACTTGTGCCTCTTTATACTGAATATTTGGTTACTTATACCTTTAATTAAAACGTGAATAAATTTTCTTACAAAAAATTTAGCTCTCTTAATTTTACTAAAGAATTATTCTTTAATAATGTATGATTTAGGTTAAAATAAATGTGCTTAAAAGATTATTTTACTCCTGTAGCAATGTACTAATCCATTTAAGAATTATAAATGAGAAATCTTAAGACATCCTGTTTTCATAAGACTCTTTAATAAGAATATTTACTTATTCAACCTATATTATTAATTAGTTAATATAAAAGTTGACAAAAAGAAAGGATATAAAGGTGACCAAGTTTATTGAAATTGCGTCTAAAATTAAGTCCCATTAAAAAATAATTTTTGTCTCTAATATGCAATTGAATAGAATATATTTACTATTGTCAGCAACATCTTTTTTTAGTTTTCTTTATTATATATGCGCATGAGGTCCCAAAACATACATTATTTAGCTATAAAATTTGACATACAATATTTTTCCTATTAGAATATAAATGATTATTTTGAATGATATTCTAGTATAGTAATTCCTATAAAAGGGGAATTTGTTTTAAAGAATCAAAACTGGTTTTTCTGACTAAATAAAAGTTATCTTATATAACTCCCAAAAGTGTTATTTAGTAGCAAGATTTGGCAATACCTACAAATTTGATCAAATTATCTGTTTTGAAACATAAACACAGATGAAATTTAATTAACTGTTATTACTTGAACATGAATCTGAGCCATGTGGTAAAACAAAAGGTGGAATTGAACCAAATTTCATCAAAAGAGAATAATTGAAAAGGTTCTGAAATATACTTGACATGTTTTCATTGGTGAACAATTAAGATTGTTGATATTCAAGAGAATTTATTTGGAACATGGAATTAATTTGTATGAACATTCATATAATCCTTATGCTCATTATTTAGTGTGTAACTGTATTAACTTTTTAAATATCTTTCAATTCTTTTGTAGAGAGACTAATGTATCGATTATTTATATAACTGCTATCACTTTCATCTAGAAATTGGTTATGCACTTTTGTACTTCAGCTGTTTATAGTAGTATAATCCATAGTAGATTTGTTATGCAAAAATGGTCATTTCTTAAAATACTATTCTGTATTGAAGGTGAAGCCTTATATTCAGTTTAGAATATTAATTGAATAAGAATTCTCTTATTTTTATGCTAAAGCTTTATCAACAAATTTATCGTGAAATCTAAATTTATTTTCGGGATTCTCTCTTAAGTAATCTTAATCTCTATCTTTTTATTTTACATTTTGAAAATATTCTTCGCTAGCTTCATTCTTCTAAATGTTTACAGATATCAAGAAAGATTTTTTCGAAGACCAAAGCAGTGTACAGTTCTGATTTGAATTAAGATATAAAGAAATGAATTATGTGCCTCTAACTATAATTGCTTATACAATAACTGTGCTCGAATCCACTATTTTTGTTTTATCAAACGAAGTGAGCAAAATTTATTTAACAAATCTGGGATTTTTCCAACGCTACTAACATTTATCGAGCATGGGGAACCTCCTTGGTATGAATAATTTAATCAGTCAACTGATATTAATACTTCCTACTCATACACATTAGTAGGAATAAAAATATTTAATTAAAAACTATTAGGCAGAGTTCGGTATGTTTTTTCAATTCTTACTATTAGCTCACACTCTCCCTATATCTATCTTGTTTAAATTTTCAATCGCTAATAAAATACTTTTGATTCATCCAATCAAGTTCAAATCCATTTTTTAAAACTTGTAGTAGATGGCATTTGATTTTAACAGTTTTTAAAAATATAAATTCATTAATTAATTTATTTATTAATTAAAAACTAAATTTCTCGCCAAGAATATTCATTCCCCCCCCCCACCGAGTAAAGAATTCAGTTTGTTCTTTCCCAACGCAAATGAGGTTAGGCTTAACATTATTTTAAACGATTTTATATATTTTCATTATGTTAGATGCATTTAAAATTATACATTGTTAATTAATCGATTTTTCCGATTCATTTTGGAGTACTTTCAAATTAAAATAATACAGAATAAATAAAATAAGAAATTTCAAATATATATTAACATACCCCATCTGGCGAGAAAATTCTCATTTTGCCTTGCCACAATTGGCGATGAAAATTCAAAGCTAGTATAATTTTGTGATCGATTATTTATAGCAACTGTAATTATCAGGCTGGGACTGCCTGATTGGTAGGGCGTTGGATTCACATCCCTTGGGCTGCGAGTTCGAACCTGCCAGCCGAAGATTCTCTGTGTGTGGTGGACGTTAAATCTGTGAAGAATAATAACACTGGGATTCTAAATTACGATCTGTGGATGAATGAATGAAATGCATGAATGAAGTTAGCCCCTTAAAAATGTTTTGTGACGTATGTGAGCCGGAAAACAGACTTCTGCTCACGGGTGATGAGGGCTCCATAGTCTCAGGAGCTACTGCACCCCTCTTTTCGTTGTAAAGCGGAACAGGTGAATAACATTTGTAATTATTTAATAAAAAGTAACTAAATCATTTTTCTTCTAATAACCTAAGTAGGAATTGATTATTTTTTTAATATTACTTGTTAGATATGAAAGAGTTAGAATGAAATAACGAAACAACCTTTAGAAATGATTGTGCCCAACTCTGAGCACCTGAAAGGACCTAGGTAGACTGTAAATTCCAGGAAAGGGTATCGGTACCCCATTACATTACATATCCAAACAGGGTCATCTGATAAGGGGATATTGGAGGGATTATCGATAACAGATCTTCCAGACAGATGAAAAGATCAGTAAGGGGAGATTCGAACTCAATGACCTGTTTTAATGTCATGCTTCAGAAAACTAGGCACATAGTGTCGTTTCCGACTGATGATGGGCTCATATTTTGGCGTTATTTTGTTTAAGAAAATAAGTGGGTTTTATATTTTGATCAGCCGTCTTTGGCGACCAGTTATTACTCTAGAATGCTGACTTTCATTCTACATTAGACTATTAACATAGAATGCCTTATTTGAAATTTCGCATTGTTATTCGGCAAGAGGGAAATATATTTATTTATTTATTGCTTGTTTCAATCAGAAATTGTATTTTCAACGAGATGAAAAGGGGAGCGGAAATCCAAATTCGGAGTTGACAATCAAAGAAAAGAATTTTTTAAATCATATTTTATTGGTTATTCGTTATTTTATTGGTTAAAAATAAATTATTAAATTTATATTTGCGAATCAAATGATAATGACATGTCTGCCCAACGGAAGGAGAAGAACAGTAGCTTCTGAAGGTATGGGTCTGTAGCGTCAGCCTTATCAGCTAGATAATATCCTTCGAGCTGAGGGGTCCCTTTTGCTCGAACGGTATATCGCTCGGCTACTGGCTCAAACGTCGCAGGTTCGTACCGCGACCTTCACTTGCTACAGGTCCCTCAATATCCGGGGGCAGAAGTCTGACTTCTAAAGCCGCAGTCCCACGACGCGTCGAATCTCCGACGAGCCACGCGTCCCCCCGTTTTA
>JAOUZG010040215.1:1369987-1409060 GCA_026289955.1 Argiope argentata
GAATACGGGACTCGCCTGAAGATTCGCAGGTCGTTGGAACTAGGCTTGAAGATGACGCACTGGGCCTGACTAAGGCACGGGGTAGTTGCCCAGGACCCTCACATGAGAACCCTCAAATCGAATAGTAATTTTATTTCACGTTTCCTTCTTTAATGAATGTTCTTCATTACTAAAGTAGTGAAGAAGAGGGGGCCCCAAAGAAGTTTTTGCCCTGGGCCCTAACTAGGCTAAGTCGGACCCTGATGGCGCACACATATCACATTAGCTTCCACAGCCCCTTTTTACAGGGGGGGGGGGGCACTTTCATATAGAGCACAGAGCAACCATGCCCTAACCGGTATGGGATGCCGAAGCCACGAAGACGCAGCACTACCTCTTCCTAGGACGCTGGCTAATCTATCGTGTCATCCTTGACGAGTTATTAGGCAATTAATCTTTGGTTATGCGTTAATAGTATCCAACCATTAAAGGTGTGTTTTATACACGTTTTTCGCAATCGATTAGAGCAAAAATTTGACATTAAACTGCACTTGTAGTCATAAAATCCCACACGAAATTTTATACGTTTGAGTCACTGCGTTTTTCAATTATCGGGTTTCTATGTTTCTGAAAGAAGAGACCGATAGACAGTCAATCCGTAGTTGGATTGGTCACAAAAAAATGACTGGCATTTACACTATAAATGTTAAATCTCTGCACGGAATTTTTTCTATCTAGATCTCTTCGTTTTGTAACTGTCATGTTAACTTATATTCGAAAGGACAGATTTCCGATCCGTTTCCAATCAGATTTTCCTCAAAATTTGATCGATATCTGCTAGTTAGGTGTTAAGTTCACATACAAAATTATAACCGTCTAGCTCAAACCATTTCTGAGTTATCCTTGTCACAGATAGACGGGGGCCGGGATGGCCTGGTTGGTAGATCGTTGAACTCGTACTCCTTAGGTTACGGGTTCGAACCTCACCGACCAAAAGATTTCCCGAATGAGTGGCAGTTGACGCTCGTTAAATCTGTTCGTGGTCGCAAAGTCCTCCATGTCGAGAGTAATACCACTGGGGGTACTGGGTCAGAGGAGATCGTTCTCTGTTCCAAGTCTAAATTACGATCTGTGGATGAATATGCCTGAATAAAGTCCGCCCTCTAAAAAGGATTGTGACGTGTGAGTAGGCAAGTCGTACTCTAGTACCTAGATGGCGGTACTTGTAAATCAAGAGACGCATATCTCCGGCATAAAATCTGCTGATGTGTCAGCGGGGGCTTGTCCAAGGCAAGTGCCATTAGTCACAACACAACAGATAGACGGACATTTTCCGAAAATGCCTTTTTCGAACGTAAAAATTCGTTAAAATCTCGGTTTCGATTTTTTTTTGACGATTTATTGTCTTTATAGTACGTATATGAGACAGTAAAAATTGTATGGGAAATAAAATTCAGAGTCACTAAAATATGAGGTGTGGATTTTTTTTTTTTTTTTTCGTTTTATGAAAATATTTTTGGAAGATAAAGCGTGGAAATATTAAATGCATGTTTACTTTTCCACTAACATATTTCAACTAAGTTTAATTACGGCTGGTTTAACTATTTTGATAGAGTAAAGACTCTTTTCCCTCGCATAAGAGACACCTGTTTGACGTTGTAACATCCGGTCAGCTATGAGGGAAGATCATTAACGAACATTTCCACGGTCAACTGGAGACCAATGGGGATATTTCTGAATAACTATTGGTTATCCGGGACCTCAAGTGTCCCAATGTGAAAATGAGAGGCTGAGTTTTAACAGAAGATAAAATGTAAGATTTTGGAAAGAAGAGGATTTGCTTCTTCTTCTTCTTCTTATCTCCATCATGGTCTGTCGGAGTCAGACCAGATCAAATAAACCGTTGATTCTGAGATGGTCGGTGACTGCCCAAGGAGATGAATAAATATCCCCTACACTGAGGTCAAGGCACTCAAGGATCTGAGAGCGAGTGGCCTGGAAGTGTTGACATTTAGGACAAATGGGAAAGGATTTCTTTCGCCCAGATAATTTAAGACATTTTAAGTGTCCGCTGGCAAGTCGCGAAATGCAATAATGGGATGACCTATCTCCTGAGATGGGAAGAAAGAAACCTGGGTTAGGCCCCTTGTACCAGTTACTTGATGGAGGAACCAGCCAGTCTTTTGTAATAGCAGATTTTTTGACGGAGAAAAGCTCCTGATAGGTCAGCTTGGTAGAAGTTGGGGTATTTTGAATGAAACCCTCTTTAGCCAGTTTTAGAGGATTTGCTGGAGAGTTCAAAGGAGACTGTAGTTTCGAGATCTTCGGAGGATCAGCGTTCTGAAGAAGGCGAGAGAAGCTTCGCGTGAATCGAGCTTCTGATTTAAGATAAACCCAATGATTATCGGTGCATCCCTTGAGTTGACCCTGTAGTAGCCGGATGGGCTAACAGCCTTTGGTTTTCTTGCGATGCTGTTTCTCCGAAATTAATTGAGGATTTATTCATATATAACTGTTAATTGAGATGTAGACATTATGAATCCTATTAATCTAGATGAGAACGAGTTGTTTTTATGTAAATAAAGCTGTAAATAAAGAATTTGTCTTTAAACGCTATCCTCTTATTCGATCGGACAGGATCAAGTCATTATCTTCATAGGGACCTTCCTCAAGTCTTGCGAGAGCATATGCCAACAATGTGTAGATTTTTATAAATGACATATAAGCATTCGTCTTGACACCCACATTATATATTGCATTATTTAAAAAAAATGTTAACAAATTAATTCAGCTTATTCAATAGCTCATTACAGAACGTCTATCATTTTCAAATACAAATCTAATTTAGAAAGTCATATAGATATGAACAAGTTTTTAAAAAATGTTTCAGATAAAATATGTTTGTATTAACTTCGCTGGTTAAATTTTAATTGGCATATTTTCCTATTTTATTTATGAAGTGATGGAATATTCTAAGAAAAATACCCGATTTATTTGATTAATTTGCAGTTTTCAAATTATAAAAAGGCTATTTTATTAAGAATCCATTCAGATGACATATTTCAAAATGAAGGTGTCATTCTATATCTCGAAAGTTTCACGCTGTACGAAGTGTGATAAAATAATCGTCTTAGCTTTTTATAAGTAACAGAGCCTGTGCTGTCGTTGGCCGCTGAAGTGAATTAACAACTATAACACTCGAAATTATACATGCCTTATTTTTCTTTAATTTCTTATTAATTTTTAAAAAAATAAAATTTAATGTATTTAATTTTAATTATTAACTTATTTTTAAAAATGAATTTTAATATTAAATTTTGATTTTAGTCTTTTAAATTCCATTAAATTTACCAATATTTAAAAAATTATTTTTTTACTAAAATCAATTTTTAGATTGAATTAATTTAATATAATCAATTAATTGAATACAAAAAAATATAGTCAATATTTTTAATAGATAAAAATACGCAGGTTAAAAAGTTTGCAATATTTGAAATTATTACTTAATGTGCAATATTTGAAATTATTACATATATTATTACTTAATGTGAACTACAACACGTCTGTTAAATATTCTTTTTTATTTATACCGATGATTAAAAATTAAATATCAGTTATATAAAATAAAAAAATAATGAGGATTGTCAATAATATGTACTATAGGCAGGACCCGACTTAGCCTGATTGGGGCCCGGGGCAAAAACTTGTTTGGGGGCCCCTCTGCTTCATTACTTTATTAATGAAGAACATTCATTAAAGAAGAAAACGTAAAATAAAATTTCTATTCGATTTGCATCCCCCCCCCCCATTTATGTGGGGACCCGGTGCAACTGCCCCGTACGCCCCTGCCTTAGTCAGGCCCTGATTATAGGATTTTTTCTCCACCTTAAAGTCTCTCCAAACCAAAATGTTTAAAGATAAAGAAACTTCAAAAGAGAAGGAAAAATAAAAGAACATTGACAAATAAAAATTTCAAAGACGTAAACAGTTTTTTAAAAAAAATAAGACTTTAGTGCAGGAAGTCAAACTATTCAACGACGGATAAACGATAGACACACACAGAGAAAGTAAATACTCTAAACTTCAAAACACGGGAACAAGACGAGTCGCATTCCACCGACACAAGTTCGTTGTCCTTGTTTGAATAGACAAAATCGGCCGATCACACAAATTCGATAAAAACAACCTTCCAGCCGGACAGTCAGACATCAAGTTCACGGAACCGAGAATCGGAAAAACATCTCTCTCTCCACTGATCTTAACTCTTTCTGCATCGAAGTGCGAGTATCAATTGGCTGGACCATCTGAAGGTGGTGCAATGACACTGCGCGATTCGAATTCTTCTCGGGGCATTTCGGAAAGAGAAACCCTTTCAAGTGCAGACCGACCCCCACAAATGAGCATTACTGGCAGCTTATGCCTTTAATTTCAATGCATTTGTGTTTCCTTGAACACATCGCGGTGTAATTGCCGGCAAGCATGCGAAGGATCGATTCTGACATTGAATTGATGTGAAAGATGTGCACAATAGGCTATTTGGCATAGATTCATTATTTTGATTTGCGGTCAGATGGCTGCGATGGTTGATTTTTTTTCTATTCCAATCAACATGTTTGTGTCTAAGATACACTTTATGCCTTTAAGTCCTTTCTTACATTTGGCAGACAATGAGTGTTTTGGACCGCGTATTTATATATGAACGAATCTAACGTGTTATTAACAGATGTAGCATCTATATTTACTTTTTGTCACACTAATTAATTAGTTATATTAGTTTAATATGACATTTTTGTGTTTAAATTCATTATAAACACTTCTTTATAAGATTATTTACCACTATGTATTAAGATAGAGAAATTGATATAATTAGACACTTTTTTTGTATAAGGATCACATGTTAAATTTTATTTAGTTTGCTTGTTGTATTTTTTCAATTCCTACTATTAGTTCACATTCTCCTTATATTTATATATATATATATATATATATATACCTCGTTCAAATTTTCAATCGTTAATAAAATACTTTTTATTCATCCACTCAAGTTCAAATGCATTCTTTTAAACTTGTAGTGGATGACATTTGATGTTAATACAGTTTTTTCAAATATTAATTCATTACATTTTATTAATCAATTAAAAACTAATTTTCCCGCCAAATATCTTCATTTCCCCACCACCAAATAAATAAGATTTCGGTTTGTTTTTTCCATCACTAATGAGGTTAAGCTTAACATGTTTTCGATCAATTATTTCAAACGATTCTGTTTATTTTCTTAGTGTTTGATGCATTTAAGATTAAAAATTGTTAATTAATCAATTTTTCGGATTCATTTTGAAGTATTTTTGAATTAAAATGAAACAGAATAAAAGAAATTAAAAATTTCTAATTCGTATTGCGTTACCGCAACTGTCGTAGAAAATTCACGTATTTGCATTGCACAATGGGGGTTGAAAATTCACGTATGCGCAGTGTGTTACGATTTTTTTTTTTCAAATTTTGAATAAAACCTGTACTGAGAAAGTCCGTCTGTCCATCTATTCGAATATAGTCAACACAATAGTTAAAAAACGAAGAGAGCTAGGTATATACAATTCGATTTACAGATTCAATATCTACAGTACAGACATCTGTCAATTTTTGAGATAAATCCAACAATGGTCTGTCGGTCTGTGTTTGTAGAAACTTGTAAACGCGATAATTAAAAAACGCAATGACTTAAATATATCAAATGTGGTATAAGATTTTGTGACTACAAATGCAGTTTTGTGTCAGATTTTTGTTTCAATCGATTGAGGAAAACGTGTATAAAATACAAATTGTGTTTTTGGACTCTATTAAATCGTGCCAGGGATAATTCGCCAAAAATACTCGCCAAGAATGACACGATAAATTCACTAAAATGTTAAATTCGCTATAAAAGTTAATATTTCGTAATTATTGTACGTCCGTCCATGCCGTGCAATTAGTTCTCTGACGTGACAAGTTCATTATAAAGTACGCGAGAAGGTTTTGGGGAGACCACACCATCTGGTTTTTGTTGTTGTTGTTTCTAATGGCGCTTGCCATGGATAAACTGGTTGACACAGTCAGCGATTTTAAGCCGAGGGTGCGTCTCTTGTTTCAAGTAGCGCCAACTAGGGCCAAGAGTACGTCTTAGCTACACACTAATGACCATCGCTTTCACAGCCCCTTTTTACACACACACCTTGCAGATAGAACACAGAACAACCATGCCCGAACCGGACTCGAACCTGGGACTCCCAGATCACAAGGAAAACACGCTACCTTTGTGCCAAGACGCCGGCGATGGTTTTTATAAATATCATAAACGAAATTTAAAGCATCTAGCGCATTGTGTTTTGGAGGATCGGATATTAATATAAAAATGATGAGATCTTAAAATAGAGACACTACTATCTTTGCTTTAATTGTTATGACCGTTCAATGATTTCTCTTTATATGCTTTTGTGTACATGAATCATTATATTTCAAGATGATTTTGTTTCAAACGCCATGCAAAAACTTCCCGCGCAGTTAAATTCTATTTATAAGACAAGAATTACTATCGACACAAAGCTCATTAGTAGTCTATAAATACGAGAAAAAGCATTTCTTTTTTCCCTTCATTCATTTGGTACCTTATGACTTTCTACTTGTTTACGTGATTAGTGAATAAATTCGAATTTCAAAACTCTAATTTTAACTCTGCGACGAATAGAGTTCATTAGGATGTTAAAGTACATCTGAATCTCTACAAATTAAAAGGATAAAAGTGTATAAACTCGTATTGACACTCTACTGATTTGAGCTTGTATTTTATACTTGCATCTATACTACTATTATAAACGTGAAAGTTTGGACGGACGGATGGATGATGGGGTTCAATCACGCCAGAACGGCTGAAGGAAATTGGATGAAATTTAGCACAGGGATAGATTATAGTCTGCAGAAGAACATATGCGAATTTTTATTCCGGTTAATTGAGTGGTTAATTTTTTTATTAATTAAAAACTTAATTTTCCGACAAAACATTAAAAAAATCTGAAAATATCTGCCTGAGCTTTTTGAAAAGTTTGTTTATATATTTCTATTTCCGGTATTCTTTTAATATTATCTTACCTAATGGAGTTCTTTGTGATTTATTGTAGGATTTCCCGACTGAAAGCCTTTTTCATCAGAACAAAAATTTTTTTTTAATCTAATCGTTTGTTTTTATTTTTTTCCCGTTTTTCATTTTACTATTATCTTACTATTCTAAAAGAAGGTTTATTAATGTTTTTTCTCACGCTGTTCTTGGGTTAATACAATTCGATATATCCTGTTCATTTCTCTTGATTTTTTTCTTGCTGTACATATTTCTTTTGCCTATTTTCATCATTTACGATTAAATTTTTAAAAGTACCTTAACAGTTTCAAGTACATAGCTTTTAAGTAGTTCTTTTTTCCTCACGCCAATGGGGTTAGACGTAACATGTTTTCGACCGGTTATTTCAAACGATTCTGTTTATTTTCACCGTGTATGATAAATTTAAAATTAAACATTGCTAATTAATAGATCTTTTGGTTCCTTCGGAAGTTCTTTTGGATAAAAATAAAACAGATGAATTGAAATTAAAATTTTCTAACCGGCATTGCGTTACCCCAACTGGGGCTGAAAATTCAATTCTTTGCGTTGCTCCAATTGACGTTGAAAATTTAGGCATGCGTACGGTTTTGATAACATTTTACATTGTGATTAGACTGTCAGTTCTCACATATACACTTCAAAATTTCCATGCGTACAAAGTCGCGGGTAAGAGCTTTAATTTGGTGTATATATATATATACACACACCATGGAGGACAAAATACACTCAGATCATTTTTTAAAAATTTTAATTAAAATTTTAACTGAGTTGTAAGTTTTTTCAGTGATATCTTTTTCCCGTGTGACTGTTGGCATTTTTTTTTATTCTTACTATTAGTTCACATTATATATATATATATATATATATATATATATATATATATATATATCGTGTTCAAATTTTCAATCGGTAGTTAAATGCTTTTTATTCATCCACTCAAGTTCAAATACATTTTTAAAAACTTTTAGTGGATGGCACTTGTTGTTAATACAGTTTTTCAAATATTAGTTCATTAAAAAATAAAATTAAGGAAGTTTATAGTATTTTATTTGTGAACTGTTCGGTTTCGAATCAACAGATGGCGCCACAAAATTTTACCGAATTTTTTTATACTTGTTTTAATTAATCTTCACAATAGTTTACGTTTTTACTCTGAAATTCAACCCGTTTTTATTATTTCATCATATGTTTATTTGCTTGAATTTTCATCATTGTTGTAAGCAAAGAAAAAAGGAATCTGTTGCATATTTTTTGTGCAATAGTGTTTTACTCAACTTTACTTTTCCCCACTTGTTCTTCAAAGCTGACATAGTTGAGAAAAAGTAGAGAAATGTTTTTGAAATAGCATTTTTTTTCCGCAGCGAATTTGGACTGATAGAAAAATATTTAAAGCCTTTTTCGACTATTAATTTTTTTATTCCGAAAAGCTTACATACTTTTTTTTAAAAAAAATAAGACAACTGTTTATTTGAAATTTATACCAAATATTTTTACCGAACCTCCAAAGATTGCATTCTAAACCCCATAGAAATGCTAGAAGCTTTGCAAATGGTATTCGCCAAATGCATGGAATTAATACACTAGTATCGGTTTTCTTTATTAATGCATTTTTCAAAACGAATACTACCTTCTTTACTATTACGAATTATCACTTAATACTATTCACAAATTCGTGACATGCGAGACTCTCAAAATAAAAATCTGAGCACTTTTGGCATTCACGGCCTTTCCTAAAATCCATACTTTTATGCAGGGAGAAGGGGATAAAAGGGATATAAGATTTCTTAGAGAAAATACGAGAAAGTTTTGAAGAGATATCATCCACCTATTAAAATTTAAATTTGTTTAAATTAAGCAATCTTAAGGTTTGACGACTATTTTATTTGATGACGATGATGACGTGTCCGCGTTTTACCACGGAAAGAGTGCAGTAGCTTCTGAGGATATGGACCCTTGAACACCCGAAGGCAGAAGTCTGATTTTTATTTCATATATGATTATGACATAGACATACATACACTCGCTTGCACAACCCCTTTTTACAAGGGGGCACATTCACACACCGAACACAGAGCAACCATGCCCGAACCGGGATTTGAACCCGGGACTCACAGAACACGAGGGAGATGCGCTACCTCTGTGCCAGGAATCCGGAAGATGGGGTGTAGTAGCTTCTAAGGGTATGAATCCCTGGGTACCCGGGGGCAGAAGTCTGACTACTAACTCACACACGTCTCAAACCCTTTATACGGGGAGGATTTCATTCATGCATTTTCATTGATTCACAAATAGTAATTTAGATTTGGAACAGAGGAATATAACTTCTGACTCAGTATCCCTCCTCCCCCGCGGTATTACTCTCGACATGAAGGAATTTGTGATTACGATAGATTTAACAAGTGCGTCACCTCACACACGGAGAATTTTGGCTGGCGGGTTCGAACTATAAGCCCAAGGGATACTAATTCATGCCCAATCAGTCCATCCCCGTCTTTTAATGTGTAGAATTTTCATATTTAACAATTTTCTTTTAAACGTGAAAAATCACTATTTCAATCTTTCATCCCCTAGCCCACCCCTTTTTCTTGGTACCAGTCATACCAGGAGACCAAAATATCATTACCTGCTTCGGATGGTTAACCCTACAGTGCAAATAAAAGCACCGTTAAGTATTTTTTTTTTTCAAGTTAAAACGGAATTGTAAGGACAGAGATGAGAGACAATATGATACTAAAAATAGCTATATTGAGGTATATTTCTGTGAAGACATATCCAGTATTGTCTATGAATCATAGAATATCAACTTCATATTCTTTTGTATAGCATATTCTTGAGATTGCGCCATATTCCTTAGAGGATATTAAAAAATATCAACTGAAAATATTGATATTTCTTAAGATTTGTGAAACAAAAAATTCTTTCATATACGCCAATAACTTCTCTACAGAGAAGAGCTTCTATTCGGACTCTTGCTTGACGATTTCATCGTCTCAATAAGATTTTAAAAAATATAATATAAAATCTGCAATGCAAAGAATGTATTATGAACAGATTTTTCCACCCTTGTAATATCGAATTCTTTGCATACTTTTTAGAAAGGATTCATATCTATGTAGAAGGAAAGAATCTCCCCTTCCCTTATTGTGGCGTTGAACTGTCTGCAATACAACAAATTTTTGAAGATTATTGAATTTTTTGAATAGCTTCCATTGAGATACGGACGTTTTGTAACCTATTGTTGCAGTGGCTCGAGAAAATCTTTCAGGTTGCCACGGTACCTTATTTAATCTGTAAGATCTAAAATAGAGAGACCAAAAGATAAGAAAATTACCCAAAATGCTTCAAGTTTCATTTATATACACCATCATTTGTGTACATTATATTGTTTCACTTCCAATTAACTTGTGGCGTTACCTTCATAAGCAGGTAAAATCTTTATAAGCCAGATAACATCCCTCGGATCAAAATGCACTTTTGATTTAACGGATAGGTTACTCGACTCCAAACATTAGCGTCACGAGTTCATGCTTTGACCTTCAACCACCACATTAGTGACTTTGACTACGCAACTTCATGCAACTGTTGTGGCGTCATCTATCCGCAGCAAAAGTCGTCAGATACACTCGACGCAGCAACCGAAACAAAGTCGTTAGACACATTTGAAGCAGCAGCCAAACAAAGTCGTCAGACTCACTTGGCGCATCAATTACACATTCGCTTACCAACTCACTCACACGATCGCCATAACGCTTGGCACTATAAAATCGTTTGTTTAACCGCCGATTCCCCTGTGGGGAAGTATTGTGGCGTTACCTTCATAAGCTGTGGAAAGCTTTATAAGCCAGATAACATCCCTCAAATCAAAATACACTTTTTGTCTAACGGATATGTTACTCGGCTATGAACACTAGCATCACGGGTTCGTACCGTGACCTTTATGCTACAAACTACAACTCATTTTGGATTTGTAGAGGTGGAGTTTTTCATTCGTTTCCTAAAGCGCTAGAGCTTTGAAATTTTGTACATTTACGCATTCTTGACAATGCTTTATTGTAATGCATTCACCTCTTATTAAATGATCAACTAATTGATTAATTTAATCAAAGTTTGGGTCCATCCAAACAGATGACATTTGGCAGGGAATCGAAGAAAAAAATATAATTCGCATGCCCTCGCATACTTTTTAATTAAGGTATTCATTTCTCAACGTATAAAATTATGGTATGGAGAAGAATATGTAAGAAATATCATAAATCTGTCGTGCAATCGTTATTTATTTTATTTTATTTACTTGCTATTAATCACCAGAATGTGGTTGATTCACAAGTACAAGAAAATCGAATATATATTTTGGGCGCTTTTTTTCCAACTGATTGAAACCAGCATTGGACATAAAGTTGTCGTCTCAAGATAATGTACCAAAATTCATTAAGTCAGCGCATTTTTGAGTTATTGCATTTAAGTGCATGGGAAAATGCAGCCTTATAGACGTCAAGCCTTTTATAATATTTGGTTCAAAATTTTACGAAGATAAACATTTCAGATGCTAGCATATCAAATTTTATATATTTATATCCATACCTTTTACAATTAAGTTAACTTGTACGTGGAACAGCCGGATGGATTCCTGAATGAATTTAGTTCAAAATCTGACATAAATTAAAAAAAAAACATTGGTCAAATTCTGTCCTTTTAGTACATAGAATTTTTGATATATAGAATGCATAAACAAAGAGGCAGATATAATGCTACCACCAATTGTGCTTTTCGCACTCTTGGAGTTCTGAAACATGCAGATTCTTCAAAAGCTCGAGTTCTTATTTTGGAGATTAAAATGTTGTTGTTGTTCTTGTGTTCCACTTTACAACGGAAGGAGGGGTGCAGTAGCTTCTGAGGGTGTGGACCCCTGGGCAACCCGATCACAGAAGTCAGACTTCTAGCTCAAACAGTCACAAACCCTTTTTACGGGGTGAACTTCCTTTCATTCATTTCATTCATTCATCTCCAGATCGTAATTTTGATCTGGAACAGAGAACGGTCACATCCGAATCAGTTCCCCATGTGGTATTACTCTCCACATGGTGGACTTTGTGACCACGACAGATTTAACGGTGCACCAGACACCGCATACATGGAGAGTCTTCGGGTGACTGGTTCGAACTCTCAGCCCAAGGGATGCAATTCAACGCCCTACTATCCAGGCTATCAAAGCCCCAAAGGTTCCACTTATATGTGTAATTCAAATTAAAGTAACATTAGTGTAACTTCCGTTGTTGCAGTTTAGATCACAAACATAGGATTGTAAGATGCTACTCTGAGTAGAATGCATGCTGAATTGGGATCGTCTGAAAAACGGATTCCAAGCGAGTCTTTAAATGTTATTCATCTGCAAAAATAATGACTTTCATGTATAGATAGATGAAAATATGATAACAGGGCGTATTGCATCCCAAGGGATTTATCATATTGCGTCCCAAGGGATGCAATATGATAACAGCACGAGCCAGCTTCATCAAACATTTAAATGGGACTGAAATCGAAATTCCATGACTACAAGATTTCGTTGCTGGCATTTTTATTTGTATTGCTTGTTCATCTTTCTGTTTCAATCAATTCAATTAATCCAAATCCAACGCTCTACCAACCAATTAAAACCCGGCCTAATTAAAATACTTTATGTTCGTATAAGTTCGCTTAAAACAGTTTGTGAATTATGACGATTTATTTATTTATTTTTTTCGATTTTATTTCCTCTGCTACTAACTTTTATCGAAACATTTGTATTGTTCAGAAATCTATAAATATGACATAAGTGATTTTCATCCCTTCAGTTTAAGTCAGATATCTTAAATTGTAAAAAACAGCACACTGAAAATTTATGTCTTCATTTGCATAATGGCAAATAAAGTTTGCATTCCTTAATACTTATGCTGTCACCCCACCAAAAAAAATCTTTAATATTTCTCAATTTTAAAGGCAAATATTACCAATTAAGTCCCCATGATTTCATTATTAATAGACCATAAAGATTTTGGGTTTCCATTATCATTCAAAACACTGCAGAATTCGAAGTGAAAACATCTTATTCACAAACATTCATGACACTTAAAGTATTATCTAAATAGAAACTCCACAAGTGAGTGATTTGAATGGAGAGTATAGTCTGTAAGGTTGGCTGATACCGAAGACTATACTCTCTGACTATACATGTTGTTGTTGTTACTTATAGCAAGCACTTCCCATATTGGACAAGCTCCCCGCTGATACAGCAGCAGATTTAAGCCGAAAGGCGCGTCTCTTGTTTTTTAAGTAACGCCAGCTAGAGCCAAGAGTACGACTTAACTACACGCTCACCACATTTGCTTGCACAGCACCTTTTTTACAGGGGGGCACATTCACACAACTCACAGATAGCTCACAGAAGAACAACCATACCCGAACCCGGGACTCCCAGAACAAGAGGAAGACGCGCTACCTCTGCGCCAGAAAGCCGGTTCTGACTATACATAAATCTGGTATTTTATAACAAGTACACAAAACTTATACAGATTAAAAGCGCGAGGTACTCGGTATCATTTTTAGACTCAACTATATCAAATAATGATCTTCTCGGTTTCGTTTGTTTTCATTCAGATATATAAATCTGATGCAAAGTATTAGGTCGATATTCTTTAGTTTGCCTTCTTGTATCGTCGACGCTATGATAATAGTTGTTTAAATATATGTTTTTCATCTTTAGCCATGATTATTCTTTAAATAGTTGTTAAATATGTTTTTCATCTTTATAGTTGTTAAATATGTTTTTCATCTTAAATAGTTGTTAAATATGTTTTTCATCTTTAGCCATGATTATTCTTTAAAACTCTACAAAACACAACTAATAAATCTCCCATCTTAATTTTATTCTAACTATATAAGCGAAACCTTTCTTTTCCTCTTTTCCACCACCCGTTAATCTCCGTCAAAGCCACCACATCTTCGGAATTTTTCTTTCGAAGATGGAGAATTCGCAATTTGGAATAATTTTCGTATCAGAAATAGTTACCGATCTCTCGGTCAGATTTCGGTGTTAAAGTATTAATATGACACAAAATATTAACTTTATACTTATATCACTGTGATACAATGTATCAAAGTGATGCTTTATCACCGCAAGGAAATGTATCAACATAAAACACAGCATCGGATCGCTACAGTATCATTCAAACTTAGTCAGCTGTTCCGCCATGGTGACATTTTAAGCATGTATGGCAACGTGTATTGGATTTTTAAAAAATATTATAATAGTCATGATGTTTAGAGTTGGTTTCGTTCGAAAAAAATTATTGAATTGAAGGTGTAAATTGAGTTTTTTTCTTCAATTGAATTACTCAAAGTCTAGAGCATCACTACAAAAAAGATAAAGATCTACAAAACGTAGAAAACATAACAACTAATATTTTAAAAAATGAATAATTCATTTAATATATATATTGTGATCGTAAAAAATCATCGACATTCTTCAAAACGATACAATTATTTTTGGAGTTTTATAATTAAAAGTTATATCTTTTTCATCTATATTCGGAACATATTTTTTTTCATGAGTTGCTTTAAGAACAGCAATTTGAAAGAATAAATTATTTTACTATATAATTTTGAAAGATTTTTCCTTAATTTTCCGATGAATAATGAGAGTGATTTTAATCACTTAATTAATTCTATATCTCAGCAATACGAAAGTCGTTTGAGTATTTACTTTACAAATCGTTTGTGGTTTTATAATGAGAAAGAAATGTGCTTGGTATTATTTTTTTTATTTGAATGAATCATTGTTTTAGGTTTTCTTATGCAAATAATCGGCTTATAAGCGTTCCAGAAAATTTATTGAGATTATTTATTTACTCGAATAATTTATGTTTTTCAGCTCTGCAATGCTTCGCCTTGTTAGAATTTTACACAATTTTCGACATCGTTATGCAGTTTTTCGTGGATGTTGGATTATTTCTTTCGAATAGGATCTTAAATGAGGCATTTTTTAACTTCCTAACGGGACTAATTGCTGCACTTATGTAAAATTACTCCAAACTCCTTTTATAGGAAAGTAGCTTTTAATATCTGTTTTAAAAAATAAACCAGTTTCATCCCTTAAAAGCTTCCCATTAAAAAATCTTAAGTTGTTCCTGTCGCAGTTATTATTTGGTCCCTGGCTATTTTTTTTTCTTTTTTTAATCTTTTTTCCCATACGCACTAACACCAGTGCTTCATCTCCTTCTAGAAAGCCTCCCACCCCTAAAACGTTCTCTACCCCTCCCCCTCAGAATTCCTCTTCTCCCTCCCCACCGCACAGATAATCCTCCCCCCCCCCTCCATTCACATACCCGGGGCCCTACCAAAAGAAAAAAATAATAATAAATAACAGAAAAAAGGAATTGCGTTCTAGAGGCTTGGATCACTAGTCCTCGTTTCTAGCGATATACACCTACATTAAAAAGAATAAATATAAAAAAAGAGGGGGGAAAAGTAAAAGAGAAAAAAAAATCGTTCCCTTCCCTGTCCAAAACTCTTCTCTTTCGTTTTCTCCTTTAAAAAAAATCGATTAGGAGCCGACTAGGAGGTGGAAGGGGAGCTTTTTTTTTTTTTACTTTGCTCAATCTGTAGCGGAACGAGCTAGGTTGAAAAAAAGAAAGAAAAAAAAAACCCAACAACAACAAAAAAAATCGAAAGAAATTCTATTCTAGAAACTTGCGCCATAGGAGGCGACGAACATTTTTTTCTTCCCTTTTTTTCCCCTATACTTTTTATTTCCTTTCTTTTTTTTCTCCCTTCCGCCCCTTTCCTCCTATCGGGGTATGAGAAATATTCATTAAAAATTGGGCCTCGATTTCCCCGGCAATGAAAAAGAAAAAAGAAAGAAAAAAAAAGAAGAAATGAAATCTTCAACGGGTTTAATACATGGAGGATTTTTGGAGCTTTCCAAGTATCATCATCAACGTATTCTTTTGTGTGACATGCAGCGGCCATGGATTGTCAGCAGACGCCAGAAATACAGTTCGATTATTCCCCGCATTGTTACTAGTTTTGGAAGCAATATCTTCATATTTATTCAGCCGCGTTTTGTTCTTCAAAAATAGGCGACAATTTCTAAGAATTTTTTTGAAAAAAAAAATGCAATTCTTTACACTGGTTTGATGAGCATTTCGAAGCAAAAGTAGATACATAGTACAATACCGCAAATGTGATTTATTTTTGTTGTCAGAAAACTCGAAAGCAATATGCTTGTAATATCAGACGATATTCCATTTTTTTTGTAAGAAGAAAAAAATGGCGCCTAAATTCTTCTGTTTTTGAAAAACTGGAAGGTAATCGATTCAAAAAAAGAATGGAAAACATTTACTGACTCAAGCAGGAAATATATATGTTCTTCGATTTTGTCCAAACTTGTCGGTCGTAATGGCACATTAATGTAGTTTTAATACATCTCAAAACTAGAAAGCCAAAGAAAACTTTGTCAGTAAACAAAAACGGAAGAAATCGGAAATATTTTTTTCGCTCGCGTTCTTGTTTTTTCTATATACTTTTTTATTGGAATGTCATAATCTGTGGTTATAAACTGCTTTTCCAAAATTGTATAAAGCGAGATTTTTCTGGATAACATATAAAGAAATCAAAGCCGGATTTTGATTACATGAACTGATTTGTTTTGAGGATTGTTGAAAAAAAGTAATGTGAATGAAACCTATTTTAGCTTTTTTATTTTTAACTTTACAATCATGATAATTTTCTAATCTTTGTTATGTAATTTGAAAGCAATTTTTATATTGTTACTAAACGAATCTAAAAATTTATCTTCATTTTTATAAAGAATATGCTTTATTATCAACACAGCTTATAAACCATGCGATTTTTTAAAAAAATGGCTTTGCACTGTTGAAGCTTGTATTTCATACATTATTTAAATATATTTACCCGAATATTCGTTAAGGATTAGTCAGAACTCTTTATTTTGGAAATATTTATAAAATCGAAACAAATAGATTTAAAAGATTAAAATGAAACCCTGCTATGCATGTTTCAATGTATCATGTCAGAGCTTCATTTCTTGAACGGCCAAGCTCCACGTGCTCGTGCAAGTTAAATTATACTTTTATTCATTTGAATGGTTTCATCGAATGAGTCACTTTAGTATTGCAAACGATCCAAAAAAACTGTCTCGCATTTATTGTTTAAAAAAATGTCACATTTCCTATTTATTTCATTTCATATAATCACGCGCTCGAACTGACATTTTTGTAGATTTTATTCGCTGTAGTCATAAACTAATTTTTTTAAAATCAGAGCTTTTGTGAATGTAATGGTGACACGTTATTAAAAACTGATTTTTTGATATGCTCGTGCAGATAACATTTTTATTTTTCGTCTACGGATTTTTGTTGACGCCAGAAAATCTCATTCCCAAAACAAAATGCTCGGACATGATAATAAATGGATAAGGAAAAAAATATTTTACTTTGTGGTTCTCCATTTTCATTTTTTTTTTCATTCTACAAGATTTATTTTAATTATATAAAAATAAAATAATATCTTTCCATTATTATAAAGCGGTATTGCTAGTTACATAATATACAATAAAGCGGTGTACAATAGTTAAAAAATAACTTTTGGCGTGGAATTGGCATTTTTATTGAATCTGTTGAGCCATCCTTGGGAAAATTATTTGGCGATTAATTCCTGGCGTGCACTAAGAGTATCCGAAAATCGAATTTATATTCTAGATATGTTTTACTCAACCAAGTGAAAAAAAATTTAATCCAAAACTGCACTTGTACTTAACAAATCGGTACTTGCATATTATACCGATCAACTTTATCACAAAATTTGAAGTCGTTGCCAATGAGTTGCCAAACCGTTAATTATGGCAATCCGGTAATGGTGTAATCCGTTAATCTTTATCGCCAAATTTAAATCCGTCGCCAAAAAGTTACTGAACCGTTGGCGAAGACGGTATGATACGTAAGTACCACTATAAAATAGGGCCGTGAACGTTTTAACTACTCAGACTTTTATTTGTCGATATCTGTACATGAATTCTATGTTTTTTTTATTATAAAAGAAAAAGTCGAATACGCACGGTGGATGCCTTTTTCTCCACTAATGAATGAAATTGAAATTTAACAGGGAATTATAATTTTGATATTAAGATCATTTACCAGAATTTCCTTTATCTAGGTCAAAGCAGTTTGGAGATATCACATTAAAATGTATGCAAAATTATCGATAGATAATATATCAATAACTTTGAAATATTTGATTCAAAGTTTGATATGGATTTATACTTTAGATGCTTAATCTGTGTACCACATTTTATTCATCTAGCTCTTTTACTTTTCGTATTTTCGTTTTCATACTGGTGGACAGACTTCCTCTGAATAGAATTAGGGCAAAATGTTATAGAAATGTGCAAATTTGGAATGAGCACATCTTCGCCAATTCATTTTCCGTTAAGAATAGTTGCCTCACTTTTTGACACATTGATGGGCATCAATCATAATAATTTTATTTTATTTGATATATTTGCGATTAATTCCGAATGACGTGCTGTTTGCAGTTTCTTTTTAGTCAATTATCAATTTAAAAATGTAATCGTAGCGCAAATACAAGCAATAAGTTGACCAAGTTTCACTGAACATAAGGTACGAACAAATCAAAAATCATTAATACATATTAGATTATGATTTTAGAGAATCGAGCATCTACGTTTGTTTACATTTTTATTATAGTCGAATTCTCTGTTTCTAAATAGGCAAATAATTAAACGATTATAAGGAAACAGATAGGAACAGGATTGGTTATACTTGATAAAACTTTAATATTGTTCTTATATTTTATTCTTCATAGAATTCGCATCTTTTTTTATACATGTATATTCTTATTTTTTTGACAAATGGGAAAATAATATTTTGAATCGATCTGCTAGAGGCAAATCTTCTAAGTAGACATTTCTTTCAAATAATAATTTCCGAATTCATCACCGGAAAAAAAATTAAAATTACGAAATTAAAAGCCTTGGTATAAAATTGACAGTGAAGAAAAATAGTTTTGGTTGTTTTCAACGATCTTTTTGGAAGCAAGTCGAGAAATCTCTTACGATTAAGAAATAATAAGTAAAATCATTTTTTAAAGCAATAGACATGATGTTACTACGACGGATTACTAGTATATAACAAAGGATACTTAGGATAACATATATGGTTATTTAATATATTAAGCAATCACAAATATGATCAAATAATTATTTCTTCCGGATTATAAAATAAAATATAGATATGAACTTACTCATGTATCCGTTCTTGTTATACATAAACGTTTGCATTCACATATTTGCTTGAAAGTTTTCAACATACGCTGTCTGTCTGTCTATCATATATAAGCCGCAAAAATTTTGTCAGATAGTTGGCGCCAGTTTGCTTTTTTGGCGATTTATGACAAAGGTTTTAAAGCCAAGTACACAAGAAAGTCAAGGAAAGGAACTATCGTTTTTATTAAATGGAATTATTAATATTCAATTAAGAATAAAATCCATTATTTATCAAAATATATTATAAATTCAAAATTAAAAAAAAATGTATGCAATAAAAAAGAAAAAATATTGCCTTAAAAGATGCTTCATCTGACAGCACTGAAAATAGGACAATAGTTGTTTACAATTGTTTTGGTGACTTCCAAAAATATTTATGTGACCCCCCCCCCCTTAGAGGTCGTGAACCCCAGCTTGAGGAGCTTTTTGTACCTAATGTTTGAGGTCTAAAGCCACCTTACTGGCTCCCGCTCGAAAGCTGCTCTGCAGATGGCCAGCTGTCTTTATGAATTCTTCACGAAAACAAATTTTTTTGGGTTTATAATAGCAGGAGCTTTAGACTTCGACAAAAAAAGAATTGATAATACCAAACTATTAAAAACTTTTAAAACTGCGTACTGTTAATCATGATAATCTATAATTAATATGAATTGCTTATCATGATAATCTATAACATAAAATTCAAATACAACTTGAAGTTCAATTGGGATTCTAAATATAAATTTCAATATAGTAAAATCTCTATTTAACGCTGTCTCATCGTTCTAATCAAATACTTTATTATAAATAAGTTTCGTTTTATAGAAATTTCAAATCAAGTTATAAAAATCAGGAGAGTAAACAAAGATTGAAAGCTAGCCTATCCTTATAATTGATATTGAATTTATAATAAATTATGTATCATCAAATTACAAAAAATTCTGCAATATTACATTATACAGAATACTGAACAGATATTTCACAATTTTTTTCTCGTATTTGTAAAGATTAAAAAACATTATTTGTACAATTTTTTTTTTTGAAATTTTTATCTTTTACATGTTTTAACAAATGTCGTTTTTTCTAGATAATATTTTTTGAAATAAACTTTTCATTGTAATCTTCATATTTCAGTATTTTATTTATGAAAATTCATAATGTTATATAAGATATTTAGCAACAATAATATCTACGTTAATGAGAAGAAAATCAGATAGTTCTATATTTTTTTCGAAATTAATATATCTTTAGATGTCGCTAATTTTTAACGCAGACGATTTCATTGCTTTTATTAGAACTCCAAAAAATAAAAAAATCGCTAAATGTTCCTAACGATTTGTAAACGAATAAGCAAAAACGTATAATTAAATATGAAAACTTCGCTATATAGACATAGGCATTCGCAATTTAGAGAGTTAATAATATTCAAAACAGAAGTTCAGAGAAAATTTCATTAAACCAAAAAATTCTTTAAATAGAAGTTCTTTTAATACAGACAACCTGATTTAAAAATGCTTTTATGAGGAGATTTTTAATTCCTACTATTTCTAACAATTATTTTTATAAGTTTTTGTTTTAAATATGCAGTACTGACTGGAAGTTTTCTATTGAAATGCCTGCAACTAAAGCCCTATTATCATTTTTTAGAACGAATTCTTTATATCTGTATCTATGAGATTTTCAATCCTTTTTTTGAAAGATGCATTAATCAGATGATTTAATTTACATAATACAGCTAATTTTTTACAATCATTTTTATTTAATCTAAATCAAATAATATGATACTAATTTTTCAATTAATGAAACTAATTAAATTTTAATTCAGTTATTTGATTATAAAAATAAAGAGTGTCTTCTGTAAATATTCTTTGACTTAAACGAAGAAGAGTTTAACTCTCATTAAATTTTATATACTTTGAAGGAAAATCGATCCGTCTATGAAGTTAAAGATAAGAGTTAGATAATACATCCAACATTTACCAAATCTTTGAAATTAAAGAAGCGAATTGTATAATGCATTTCATATAATTCGAAATTTATTTCCTATATTTTTTGGTTTGTAATATTAACTTAGTAACAATCTATTCATCTATAATTTTTTTCTTTTACGATATTAAAAAACTAATTTAACTTTACTTGCGCTATGTATCGAATTTCTTAGTTCAAATTTCAACAGCTGTATAACTAAAATATTTCACAATAAAAACTAATTTTTAGCAACTAAAAAACTCATATAATCAGATGTATCCAACTAAGATAATTCATTTTAAATAAACTAAAATAAACAAACGAGATGAAATAAAAGAATGAAGTTGATTCATTTGATATAAGTCAAACCATAAATGTGACTCCCATGTCGTCTCTGCATATATAACATTTAATAATTGTTTGACATTAACAATTTACGTTTTATATATATCTTAGACACCTTTTTCAAGCAAATTTAAAAGTAGCATAATTGGTTTGAAAGTATTTTTCAAATTTATACTTAACTATTACAAGATGGCAAAAGTACAGATAAAGAAAAATTGAGATAAATCTTTTAAACCTAAATAAATATGACTATTTAATCTTTAAAGATGAATTATATTAATTAATACTAATCAACACAATGCTTTGCACAAGCAGGGAAAAACTATTTAAAATAAAAAGGAGCATAATATGATTTAAATTAGAGCAGACGAATTAGAATTATTCGAACGAAGACGAACGATTCTGGTTTGAATATTAAACGATTTTAAATAAATTGCACAAAGTTTTGAATTAATAAAAACAACAACAAAAGTCTGGCATTGACGATTAAGTGCTAATAAAAAAAATCCATTACACTACTAAATAAACATGAGATTAACAGTAAACAATTCAGTAACAATAAGTAAATATTTAAAAACTTTTCTTACCATTAAAAATTGATGTTGAACGAATGTGATAAACATTTAAAATCTGAGGTGATATAGAAGCACTAAATGTATATAAATTCAACGTCTGGTTATCAGATGCATGAAGTTCGTGATTCAATTCATAATTTACGGTCAAGAATTTTCAGTTATTATTTAAACTTTGATGCCAACCGATTTCCAGTTGTTGCGTGCTCACGCCTTATTCTTATATTAAATATGAAACATTTAAAGCAAAAACCTCGTAAGATATTCCGAGCAGTAGAAAAGAAAACATGCATCTAATGTCGAACGCCAACTTTATTCCAACGATAAACAAAACACACTCAATTCCATAAACTTAATAACAATGTTGCCATATTTGAAAACTAAATATTACAAATATCACAATAAAAAAAGATAATATGACAAAATAGAGAGTTAATAGAACGGAACATCCTCCCACCTTGAGCTGTCCTCCGACAGCTCAATACAATCTTCATAAAATTTAGTATTTCACATATTACAAATTCATTCTTTTAGGTAATTTTATAATACGGCTACTTCTTGTCACAAGAGGGGCATTTTCTTGCTCCAATAAGAGCTGCTATCAACTCCAAACGAGGTATAGTGAGTACTTTAGGAGGAGCAACTCTAGACTTGGCGGCTAAAAGATTAACCTCCACTCTCTGAGCCACTTCCACTCTGATAAAAACGACTGCTGCATATGCATTTTGGCTCGCATCGCAAAAAGAATGGATACTAATCCTCTGCTGTTCAGTAGACGAAACACCAAGCCAACGCGGTATGCTTACATTTTTCAATAAATGCAGATCATTGAACCAGTTTGAAAATTCTTTCTGACATTCAGTTTCAATCTCTGAATCCCAAGAAATATTTTTCTTCCAAAGTCTCTGTAGTAGTAACTTGGGAAAAAGTAAATCAGGGCAAACAAATCCCATCGGGTCGAAAGTTTTATGGGATATTGACAAGATCTTCCTTTTAGTAATATCATTTAGTTCAAACTTATCTAGCCAATCTAAATTCAAATGTAATTGGTATTGATCTCGCTTCCAAGATACACCTAATATTAAGGAAGTACCCTTTTCTCCCGTACTTTGCCAGTCTCTCAAATTAAACTTTCTTGTTTCCATAATATCTTTGGCTTCTTCTTTAAATCGTAATAGTTCCTTTTTTGTTTCGACACTTGTAACAACATTGTCCACATAGAAACTATCCTTCAATTTCTTTAACAATTCTGAATCATATCTGGAATCTTCACAATATCTGTGTAAATGAAAATCTATGACAGCACCGAGCAAGTACGGACTGCTTTTCACACCGAAAACCACTCGCTTATGACGAAAATTTTTCAATTTTTGATCATCGGTCCACCATAAGAATCACAAATAATCTCTGTCCTCTTCTCTCACGCCAATCTGCAAAAATGCCTTTTCAATGTCCGCTGACACGCCATATTTTTTCTCTCGAAACCTCAGAATTAGAGATAGGATTAGTTCAATTAAGTTTGGTCCACAATTTAAACATTGGTTTAATGATGGGTTGCACTTTTTCCTTGCTGATGCATCAAAGACTGGTCTTATTCTTGTGGTTCCATAATGTTTTATAATTGGTCTGTGCGGGAGATAATGCACGCCTGATTCTTTATCTGTAGACGGTACTTCTTCAATAAAACCTAATTTTAGCCATTCTGACAACGTACTGTCATATGCATTGAAAAGCTTTTCGGAATGAAGCCTCTTTGTCATTTTTTCTAATCTCTTCAAAGCTAATTCTTTATAAGAGGGCAAAGGCAGATGCTCTTCTTTCCATGGTAGTGCGACCTCATAGCGACCATCTGTAGTTACTGCAATAGAATTTAAGAAGTTTATTTTCGTTTCCAAATCTTCTTCTTTCTTAGATTTTACCATAGCAGAATCTTTAATTCCAATAACATCAAGGTTCCATATATCTGTGATAGAAGCCTCCTGTATAAATAATGAAGTCACAGTCATGGCCAGGTTCTCGGTTTCCTCACTAGAAGTAACTTTACCCATTAATGTCCAACCTAAACGAGTTTCGATCGCAAGAAGTCCACAAGACAAATTTATTTGCCTTCCAGTGAACAATTTGGATGCAAGATCAGCTCCGATCAAAACCTCAATAGGCCCTGGTGGATCATCAGTATCAGTTATATGAACATTAAAACATCTAGCCTCTTCCATCCAGGGACCTCTTTTTATAGAATTGACATTTCCGCAAATTATGGGTTGATCCAAAATCTCGAAATTTTCAATATAACTGCCTTCAAGACTTCCCAGTTCAACATTAAAACAGGAATGATTTTTCTGTGAAGTCCTAAGTCCACCGAAAAGGGAATGGATTATAACTTCCTGTCTGAATGATTCGCATCCCAGTTCCGAGGCTGTTTCCTTCAGAATATATGACCTTTGGGATCCTGTGTCAACTAGAGCTCGAACAGCTCTTTTTCGGCGTAGTCCCCCAGCTGTTATCTTTAAAGTTTGTAAAAACACCTTGGGTTCCTTGGCAAAAGTAGACAACGCAGAAAGATTTTGCTCAGGTTTTATCTCATCAAAACTAAGGTTTTTAGTTTCTTCTTTCTTCTCAGATAGCATCGGACACATAAGCAGCACATGGTGCTTGCTACATATTATACATTTAAGCTTAATTCGACACCTTTTTGCGTTATGTCCGACCTTTAAACATGAGAAACAAGCCTGCTTAGCTCTTAATGTCTTCCTTTTATCATCGAGTGACATTTTTTGAGCAATAAAACAATCGGAACTAGAATGTGCTTTTGAACAAAAAAGGCAGAATAACCTTGTTTCATTGTGAACCAAGAGTTCCGAAGCAGTAGCCACATCTTCATTTTTTGATAATCTATTGGTTCGAACCCTTAAGTCCTTTTTGGCAAGTCCAAAGCCATCCATTGCCATTGAAATTCTCTGTTCGGCTTCAACTTCAGTCTTAATGAATTTCATAAGTTTTTCTAAGCGACCAGTAGGAGTTGGATCCGCATCAACATTTCTTCTGTAAGTGCGCAAAATATCTTCAGATAAACTGCTCTCAACAAGTGGATACAATAATGGAGCACATTTTTCCGCTGTTATACCGAGCGATTCAAGCGCTCGCATAGCTGATTCCAATTTATCATATACATTATGAATTGGCAAAGGTTTTGCAACGTTCTTGATAACTAATTTCAAAAGTTCTCTTATATAGACTTCCACCAACATATCCTCTTGACCGAAACGTTCTTTCAAACTCTGTATCACTTTTGGATAATTTTGTGCCGTAGGTGGGAAACTTTGCACTACTTCCCTTGCCTTCGAACCATCTTGAGTCGATTGAATCAGATACTGAAATTTGTCTTCTGGTGCCAAGCTAGCATCTTCGTGTATTTTTGAAAATTGGCTCCAGAATCCAAGCCATTCCGTTAATTCCCCGTTATACTTCTTCAGTTCAATTTTAGGTAATTTGTATCTTGGGGTTTCATTGACAGCATTCGACACTTTATCAGCTTTACCGCGATTATTCTCTTCAATAGACAATTTCAACTTTAAAAATCTTTCCTCATATTCATCGCGTACTGAAATTTCTTTTTCCAACTCTGCTTCATCACTATCTTTCAACATTATTTAGAAAATACTTTTATCTAATTCTTTTAATTTCTCAATTTTAGACTGAATAATTAAAAATTTAGCATTTGCCTCTGAATCACCATATCCTTTTTCACCTATTAAAGATTCCAACAGATTGCATTGTTTTGTAAACGCAGATCTAACGACAGTTCGCTCAGCCTTTTCAACTTTCGTTTTATCCATAATTAAAAGTCCTGTCGCGGACGCCAAATGTTGCGTGCTCACGCCTTATTCTTATATTAAATATGAAACATTTAAAGCAAAAACCTCGTAAGATATTCCGAGCAGTAGAAAAGAAAACATGCATCTAATGTCGAACGCCAACTTTATTCCAACGATAAACAAAACACATCTCAATTCCATAAACTTAATAACAATGTTGCCATATTTGAAAACTAAATATTACAAATATCACAATAAAAAAAGATAATATGACAAAATAGAGAGTTAATAGAACGGAACACCAGTAACTCCGGGAAAAATTCATAACTTCCAAATCGGTTTTCATTACCGTTTCTATTTGATGTAATAAATAATGTGATCAACGCTGTAATAAAAATCTTAGAGAATTTAATTAATCGCTTATAATTTTATTAATAAAATGCTTAAAAACAATGAAAAAGAACAACGACTAAAATATTCACTTAATGACTTAAAATAAATTTTAAATACAAATCCACAAAGTGTTAGTAATTATTTACTGAATTTCACCATTGTACTAACAATAAACTAATTATAACTCGATGAAAATAATATTTAGGTTAAACAATGGTTTAATTGTTGGATTTTACACAAATATATCCTACGAAATATTTTCTGCAAAGTAAATGAAGAATCTTTTCAAATTAGTTTATTTATGTTTATCGTTTCGTTTCCCTTCCAAAGATGACAAATAACAAACGTAAACTAATTAAAATGAAAGTTTGTATTGCACAGCAGCAGACGATTTTTCTTTGTTCAACTCAACTCCCACGAAGCAAATAAACCAGATCCAGATGTGTATCTTTTGACTTTTAACTTCTTTTGTTTCATAGGCAAGCATTCGATCGATAACTCATCTCGATGTCAGAAACTGGCACTCGAATTGATTGCTAATTGGTTGTGGGCCTCAGAAAATTTAACTACTAATCTCAACCACTCTCTATGATAAAAAATGAGAAAATTAATTGATGTTTCATCGTTTTTACTTTTTCTGACGCTCCAATTTGAAAATTTAATTATCTTGTTTAACAGTTTAAGAAGAGGGATACGTTTTTGAAATGAAAGGAGGCTTCATCTTTATTTTTTTTAAAATTCTGACATCATTATAAATTGCGTAAATCAGTGGGGTAGAGATCTCAATGTGGTATAATAAGAAAAGGAATTCTTTGCGAGGGGTGAACATTAAATATAATTCGTTTGAGAACAATATTCGTCCTGGGACTGTTAATTCGCAGCATATTTAGAATACAGATTTGATTTATTTTTCCTGAAATCAATGAAATTATTACTTCTTACTAAATTTATTTATAAATAGTAGCACTAATGCATAAAATCTTACTTAGCTTCCGTGATAAAAACACAGTAAAGTTTTTGAAATTTTGTTTTTTAAAAACTTTATTACATCATTTTCAAAGTTCTGTAATCTTCAAACATGAGATTTTGAAGTATCTCCATATTTTAGAATATTTGAACCCGAAAAACATATATTAGGAATTACATCTGTCTGTCTTTCTGCCCGTTTGTGAACGCAAGAACTCAAAAAGCTTTATACTCGTCGAATGAAATTTTTTACGGGGTTTTAATGCAAAATTTGTTAATTACTGTGACAATGAAATTCATTTTCAGAAATTCTGTCTGTTCGGGCGATAGTTAACAAAAAGTGAAGAGTTAGATGGATAAAATTTGGTTCGGATATTGACCATTTAAATGAACATCCACATCAAATTTTGAACCAGATGTGTCAAATGTTTGAACGTCTATTAATCTGTATTATTTGCATGAAAACAAGCTAATTCCTAAACATAATGAATTAAATCAATGAAATGCAGTTAGTATGAGATTTTGTAACTACAACTGAGACTACAAAAACGCAATTATTTAAATAATTACAATTTATTTCACAGTTTTAGTGTTTTAAATGTAGATACGTTTTAAAATTTGAATCAAATTTGGAATTTGATTTGAATATATTTTTATGCAAGCAATTACAGCACTCAAAAACGCAATAATTTCAATGAATGAAATTTGGTATATGATCTTGTAATTAAAATTGTAATTTCTATTCAAATTTCGTTTCATTTAGTTGAAAAAAGGTGTCCACCATGGATATTCAATTTTTTTTCACTTTGCTATTCTGAGAAATACAAAATACTCCAGTTCATACTCAAAAAATAAAAATCTGAATACTCAAGGCATAAATATAATTGATTTTCAGTTTTTGGAAATAATTTTGCATTTCATTCGCAAATTCCTCTCATAGTTAAAAATTTGATTTTTTTAATCATAGAGGGTTTTTTAAAACGAATAAAATTCTTTTTATTTTTTTCTCGGAAAGACTTTATTTTATTTGCTATTTATTTTTATGAGAATATATGCACAGCTCAGTTTCACCTTTTAAAAATTTGAAATCAAACCAATTTATTCTATCGGTTGAGTCGTTTTCCTTTCGTTATATAAACTTTTCTTATTTTTGATTTCTGTTTCCAAATGTTGGTAACATTTTGGTATCTAGAATTCCTCTATTTACATTTCTTGACACAAGGCAAATACATATCAGTAAGTTACAATTAAAAACATTTTACACAGCAAGTCGATACTTTTTGTGTTTGTTCTGGGAGGTGTTCGTAAATCAAACATACAGTTGATATCCGAAATTAATACCATTCGTGAATGTGTCCGAATTCTTACAATCCGAATTCTTCATTAACTAACATATATTTTTCTAATTTCTTTAAAACAAAATTTTAAAATGGCAATGGATTAAACTTTCCCAATAAAAGTAAACTAAGTCGTTACAAATGGAGAATTAAAAATATTATAAAATGCATTATTTTACTCCCAGACATAACATCTGCTAACAATAATATTGCAGAGAATGAAAAATTAGCATGAAATTAATTAAATGCAAACGATAATTTTAAGCAATCAATTACACTGAATTTAAAAAATATTAATATAATCAAAAGAAAAATAAGTACGATTTTTTTTACTTCAAAACATTTTAATTTTTGCTCTGCTTTTTTCGTACACGACAAATTCAGAAAGAAAGTATTCTTATCTGTAAAAAATTCGACTTCTAGATTCATGATTTTAAGTTTTTCCGAACTAAAGCCACATTGGATATTGCATCCACATGAGCCTTTGCCATTTATTCATTATAATTTAACTATTTAGTAATTCTAATGATTATTAGCTGTAGTCATAGAAGGTAGGTTTTAGCCAGGCTGTATACAAACACTTAATTTAAAAATGCATCGAACTAGATGAATCAGATTTGGCATATAAGTTTTATATCCAAATTATCAAAACCCTGTCAAAATTTAAGTTAAATCTATGAACACTAAGAAAAACTCTTCCTAAAATTACAATGGATTTTTATTTTCTCGTTTACGAGAAAATATTGTAATCGACAAAAAATAATCATGTTTTTGGCTTCCTGGAGTCCAATCAGGAGTAGTGGTCTCCCCCAAACTTCCTCGCATATTTTCTAATAAAGTTGTCTCTTCCTGTTACACAAAAATGTAGATTCTTTGAAAGGCACAGAATAGTTAAAATTAAACTGATGGATCTTCTATTGAAGGAATCTGAATGAAATTTTATATAATTGTAACTTAGACCAAACGGTCAAAGTTTCCTTCGAAAAAAAAGCAGTTTGAAATTTTACCAATTGATGAAGCTGAACTGCTTAAAATTATATATTATTGAGTAGTTCACTTAATCTCGATTTGAAATAAATCTGTTTATATGATTGGAAGAAATCATTTGAGCCCGGGAAAATGTAGTTGATAGAGCGTTTTATTCGCATCCTTTGGGCTGCGAGTTCGAACCTGCCAGTGTGAGGTGGCTGGCGCATGTTAAATCTGTCGGCGTTTCAAAATCTCCCATGTCGCGAATAATACCACTGGTAGTACTAATTCAGAGGTGATAGGTGATCGTTTTCTGTTCCAGATCTAAATTACGATCTGTGGAGGAATGAAGTCTGCCCCGTACAAAAGGTCACGACGTGTGTGTAGCTAAGCCGTACTCTTGGGGCGGTTTTGAAAAACAAGAGACACTCAATCGGCTTAAATCGTTGACAGGCTTGCCAATGGGCTTGAGTAGTTCCATAAGAATCAACACAACAGCAACAGAAATCATTCGCCACCAATAAACATGCTGCAGAATAGAAATCGCATTGATATAATTCCCAGTAGATCTATCGGGGGTTGTGGCATTGATCACAAAACCCTTTTATCAGAATGCGAGCAATGCTTCAGCAGCATTCATTGCTTATCGGCAGACGAAAAACTAAAGAAAAGGTTCAGTATCCGGAAATAAAATCAAGGCATGATGTGTCAGCTATTTGAAGCCAGATTTCTGGATGTTTCAGCAGGAAAAAAGAAAGACGACGTGAAGCAGAGCAGGCAATTGTGGACGAAGCTCAATCGTAACAGCTGAAGCGTCTTCAAGCTCTGCGAATGAAACAACACGACCACTGGACATTCTGTGGGAAACCATCAACGCAAATTCTGAAGTTGTACCCTTACAAGATGCATTTCATGTAACAATTGAAGCTGTAGAACTATTCTACACGTCTGGATTTTCTATTGCTCATTCTTGTAATGATAGACGGGGATGAATATTGGCTGTTGTATATGTTTTGGACAGCAGAGGCTCATTTTCATTTTGATGGTGCTGTGAACACACAGAATTGCCGCATTCTAGATACCATAAACCCTCGTGCTATGCAGGGTCCGGGATGGCCTGGTTGGTAGAGCGTTAGACTCGTATTCCTTAGGTTACGGGTTCGAATCTCACCGGCCAAAACAATCCCCGAGTGCGTGGCGATCGGCGCTCGTTAAATCTGTTTGGTCGCTAAGTCCTCCATATCGAGTGTAATACCATTGGGGGTACTGGATCAGAGGTGATTGTTCTCCGTTCCAGATCTAAATTACGATCTGAGATGAATGAATGACTTTGTATGAATGTAGTCAACCCCCTAATAAGGGTTGTGACGTGTGAGTAGCTAAGTCGTACTGTTGGCTATAAATGGTGCCACTTGTAAAACAAAGAGATACATTTCTTAGGCTTAAAATCTGCTGATCGTATCAGCGGAAGCTTGTCCACGGCAAGTGCAATTGATCACAATAGCAACAACTGTTATATTCCTCACACCAACCGACATGGTATAGATTCACGGCGAGTTTCACTGCTGGCCAGCATTTCTTCAAGGAAGTCACAGCTACAGTTAAGTGCATAGCCAGAAGTTAAGTGCTAGTCAGTCGAGACTCAGAAGGATCTTGTTCCGATCTTAAGATAAGAAGGCTGTTTGGTTAAACATAGTATTTCTGCCAGACAATGCGATGTGTAAAGAACAGCAAGACGTAAAGAACGTGATTCAGGCTAATATCTTTGATGAAATTGTCATCTCTTGTTCTTTCCCACTTGCCTGCCCAGTACGGTCATCAGATCCGAACACTTGCAGGTCCTCCCTCCTTCAATTTTAGAAAAATGTTGATTTGTTTTTTAGTTAATGACGAAATGTTAATTTTAACAATTCATGCTATTTGAAAAAATAAAAATTTGCTTTAGTACCAAATGTATTTATTTACTGTGGTGTTGACCATACTGAGCCAAACGTTCAATTTGCATTAACCTCTTAGCAGTTTTATTAATTATTATTTTTTTTACTATCTAATAAGATGACGCCTTCTGTTTTGGAAATATTTTCTTATTTTGATTCAAATGGAAATTCATCGAATGCTTGACTTATCAACGTATTCGAAGTCATTTTACTATTGAATTATAATTGTTATGAATGATTTATTTTTTGTTTACAGCTATCAAAATTCGATAAAGTGGTTAATAATGAATCCATTTTTCACTAGCGAATGAAGCCAGATGAGATCACAAAGTGATCCCAATAGAAACACAATGCGATTCTTGAGGGTTAGTGAGCGGAGCGAATATGATGTATATGCTCCCAATTTTATGTGACCCCCTAAAAAACATCCGTTTATTATTTCTGAGGCTGTCATTACTCAGCTCTAATGCATGTTAATACTTACAGAATTAATCACATGATTTATCTTTCGGAACATTATAATACGCGTGTTTTAGTTTAAACATCATTTTGACTGTTTACCATTATTACTTAAATTTGAACCTCAATCATGTTTTACAGGTTGCGATGACCTGATGTTAAGGTTACGGTTACGGAACTGGAGGGCTTCAGGCTCAGGACCCGATTCCATCCAAGAACTGTTGTGTAAGCGGGTTTGGTGCATGCTAAATGTGCATGTGTAAACATCCTCCCACTGGTGTGGTGTGAAAACTTGGAGAGAAGTATGCCATTGCATGTGTCAACCTCGTCATCTGACCGAGGCTCAAAATCACAAGATCCGTCTCAAAATAGCCTTAGTGTTACTTTATAACAGGAGGTTGATACAACTAAACTAAATCTCAATTCAAACATGTTTTAAATTATTATCAGAACAGTCAAAGAAAAAAAAATAAAGATTAAAATGAAATCTGCTATGCATATTTCAATGTATCATGTGAGAACATCATTTCTTGAACGGCCAAGCACCACGTGCACGTGCAACTTAAATTATATTTTTTATTCATTTTAGTTATTTCATTGAATCAGTAACTTTAGAATTGCAAATGATCATAAAAAAACTTTGTCTCGCATTCATTGTTTACAAAAATATCACATTTCTTATTTATTTCATTTCATATAATCACGGGCTCAAAGTGACATTTTTCTAGGTTTTATTTGATGTAGTCATTAGCTTATTTTTTTAAATCGGAGCTTTTGTAAATGGGATGGCAATGCGTTATTAAAAACGGATTTTTTGAGAGGCTCGTGCAGATAAAAAAATGTTTATTTTTCGCCTACGGATTTTCGTTGACGCCAAAAACCTCATCCCCAAAACATCACGCTCTGACATGATAAAAAATTTATCCAGCAAATGAAATCAACTGAAGAAAATTTTAAAAGGATGTTCATAAAAAAAATGAAGCAGGTTGTTGAAAGAAGCTTAGCATGCCTTGTATATATATAAACGTCAGATATTGAATAGAAAAGTCTGGAAATAGTGACAGAAATTTGTGAGTTTTGCTGAACCTACTTTTGAAAACATGAAATAAATACTTCCAAAAAGTATATGAAATTTTGTCACGACAGGAAGGTGAACTTGTCAACCTTATTGAGCTGTACGAAGTTAATGATTACCGATTCACCAGAATCTTCTTATCACCGATTACATATTTGTGAATTCAAAGCCATATTGCATTACCTTCTGTAGTTGCAGATATCAGTTCTTTAAGCATTGATATGTATGGAGCCAGACCTTTGGAAAGTGTTACAATGGTCTCTGCTACCAAAGAAGTATGTAGTTGTTTTGTAGTTATAAAATAGACATCTAAATCAATATAGAGTTTATATTTTGACCTGTGGCTTTATTAATTTTTTAAATGTCGATCGGAGAATTTTAAGGGGTATGAATTCTTGCCCATTTGCATAAGAGAAAACTTCGAAATCAGCTCTAAACTTTTATAATTTCATCAATTTCATTCTATTGAGTTTATCTTCTTATTACATTCATTAAAAAAAGGTTTTTAGGGCCAAAATAGTGATAAATTTTGTATTGATGAAGTGGAAATCAAAATAAAATCATTATAGCGCCTTTTTTAATTCACAAAATGGCTATTTTTTCCATTTCATTCACTTACACAAATTATTTATCGTTAAATGTAAATAATTTGTTTTCAAGATTCACTTTAAATAAATTTTTAAAAAATTCCATTATTTTGCATCTTTTTATTATTTTTTTTAGTTTCAATTGGTCTTCTAAATGTTTACAGAAGTTAGGAAAAAAACCTTTTTCGAGGCAAAATAATGATAGTAAAAAATCCAATTCTGATTTTAATAAAGGCGTTAAAAGAAATGAAATGACATCAATTGTAACTGTGGTACGATGAAGTGTCTTTAATACAGAGAGCGAGCCCTAATTTTTGAAAAATTATTCATAAGTAATAATAAGTCACAATAAAGCATTTTCAATGATTTTGCTTTTGTACAAATGCAACAAGAAACGCCAATACTATTATTTTTCAATAATTTTTCTTTATCAAACAGTGAAATGAAATAACAATGTGAAAAAAAACATAATGCAAAGTAATGAGTTGGTCAGACCAATAAAAATAATAAAGCTACCATTGTTAAACTATCCGCCATACTTCGTTTTTAAATCGAAGGAACATATTTCGACTACTATAAGTTGAAGCCTATAATTTATCTGGCCAAGAAACCCAAAATGAAGTAAAATTCTTTTTGTGGAAATAATATGAATATCTAATATTCATATCTAATCTCTTTATGAAAACCTCATCAATCAATTCTTTACATAAGCTAACCAGTATTTTCTTATCATCATTTTTAAAATAACAAGCATTTCACAATCATACGTACAAAAGATAAACAAAACACAATAGTCAATTGAAAGTAGTGTTTAGAAGTATACATACTAAAATAAATCCGAATTTCTTGTTCGTAAACAATAATCTAGGTTATTTACTTTTTATGGAAAAAAAAAAGATCTGCGAAAGTTGAACCAATTTGATCTCTCATTATGACTATGTGTTTTTAAAATTCAAAAGTTCAACGTACACAAATGTTTTTTTTCTATAACAACTAATCTTTAAAAATCTCTGTATTATTGCAAGACAACGATATCGTGCTATTGTATGTTGACAGGAGAAAAAAAATGGCGAAAAAAACACACACAAGTCATTATTTTAGTGGAAATGATTGATATTTTTTAAGAAAATAATATTAAAAAAATCCATTTGTTCGTCTGCAAAAATAAGCACTACTGAACGCTTTTCTCTTTATGTATCTATTTTTTAAGTCGCAAATAAAGCAGACGATTTTTCGAAATTTTTAATGAGATCTATTTGGAATAAAATAGTCTGCTTTATTTTTTTTAAGTTCCGTTTTGAAAAGAGCGGGAAAAGAAAGAAAAAGAAAGGAAAAAAAAAGCCTTTTTGTTTGCTGTTAGGGAACAAAAACTTTTTTTCGTGATATATTAAAAAAATGACCTTGAAAAACGTGCAGTCGAGTCCTATGAATATTAATTAGTTTTAAGAAGAGAAAGAAAGAGGTTAAAAAAAGGAAAAGGTGAAAAAAATGAAGTGTGGAAATGGGTTGAAGTAGGTTTCGTCCCTTAGGGGATGGGTTCCACTGAATGTCATTAAGGCAGAGAGGAAAAAACCGGCTAATTGAAAGAATTAAAAAAGAACACTTAAGCTTCTTGAGCGGGTGTTTGAGAGTGCTTACCTTTTCCGCATTCACCGTCGAAACAAGAGGTATTTTCAGCTCAAGATCCATCTAATGGCTCAACTACTGATACACTGTTTCTTTCTTGAGAGATGCGACACTAAATTGGATTTAGATAAAGTAAAACTTCACTTAAACGAATAGAGATTCTTCGGATTAAGAAAAAAAATATTTATAGGGGAAAAAAAAGACAACACAATGTCTTTTTTTAGATTGAATTAGCTTTCCCCAATTTTTCTTCTTTTACGTCGTCAATTTTAAATGCCCCCGATAAATTAATCACAAGCTTAAAAAGATTTTCTTAAATCTGTTTCGTTTCGTTATACTGGTTGCAATTAGAGTAAAAAAGTTTGACTAATACGTAAATTTTAAAAAAATTAAGAGAATGGACAAATTTTCTATAGAACATTTGTATTCAGGTTATTTCATTTGATTTGTAAATATTTTAACAATAATACTCATTTAGAAACAAGAATTAATGTAATGTGTTCTTCGATATGTTTTTATGATTTACATTTACATCATTTCATCTTTTTAAAAGTTATTTGGAATAATTTAATTAATAAAATGATTTAACTTTTACATTTTATTATTTGAGGCAAGGAAATTTTTCTGCAAAAAAATTACTATTCAAACAGCTAAATTCACTTAACAAACTTATAATAGTAAAACTATACGTACGAATTATCATTGTTTTTGTATGAAATAATTGAAGATTTCAAAATAATAATTTAATTCTTTTCAAATAGTGAAAGGGAAATATTTTATGTTTATATTATGGTGTATTTATCTAGCTTATTTTATTTAAATTTGTTATTATTTTTCAATAATTTTTTTCGAGATTAATAAATTTTCGTGTCTTATTGCACTAAAATTGTTTACCCCCTTCTCCCATTTTGATACAATAGCTAACTCTAATTCTTTACACGGTCCAGTGATTCTGTTGGTAATAATTCAGGAAAAATCCTTAGTACCCTGAAACATAAGATAAAATTACTCTATTGTTCTAAAACTAAAATTGATCGAATTATTGTTAAACTTCAGTGGAAATAGTATACAAAGGTATTTTAACTCTTTGAGACACACAACTTTAAATAAGAAAAAAAAAACCTAATTGCACAGAATTATACTCCAAAAATGGGGAAAACATTTATTTCTTACATAAAAAAATTACTTAAAATAAGAAAAAGAAAAAACATATTATCCCATTACTTCACAGCTTTAAAATTTGTATAAAATATCAAATAACATTTTTTTATAACAAAACAATTTACTCATTCATAATAAAACAAAATATATCGTTACGAAAAATAAAATTTAACTATATGAAATAATGCTCTAATCTTAGCCACAACAGCAAATATAACTTCCTAAAAATCTAGTACTGTGGCATTTTGATTTGTTCAATTTTTTTCTCATTTATTTACCATTGATATATACCATTGCCAACAGAATGGGAAAAAAACTTAAATAAAATATTAAGCAGTGTAATTATGAGTAACTTCGACCATCAAGGTGGATTAAAATATATTTCATCTTTCATGAAAAGCTAAACAACAGGAGGGGCAATTTTTAACTCACTTAGACAAACAATTAAGGAACAATTTAAAAAGAAAAAAAAGTGTAATTTTAATTCCCAAACGATTTTTTAATCTGGTATTCGCGAATCAGCTGTAAAATTCATCTAATATGACGATTTTTAATATTTCGTAATTCGATTGGAAAAAAGGGAATTTAATGGTTTAAAATGTTATTATATCAAGTAAATTCATTAAATATGATTGATAAAAAAGGAGGATAGTACAAAAAGTATATATTACAAAAATTATAATTCTTTCCATTTAAATCCTTTTTGTAACTGTAACTATGTGTCAATCTTGAAATTAATAGTTGGACCACGTTAATTGCGATTACATTCCATATATATTTACACAACTGTGGTGGTAAAACTCAAATTTAACAAGAGTAAGACTAATCTGTATATTTAAATAGATAAATGGAATTTTATGGTTTACTGAATTCGAATTATTAAAGTGAATGTTTACTATTCGATAAAATCTCAAACTGATCGTCTATGAAGCTTTTATTTTTTAGAATCATTTCGATAAGTTCGCCATTATCTGGATATGCTAATTCGTACCATGTATCATCTAATTCTCGGATTCTTAGAAAAAGTTTATCAAACCATCGAATTTCCAAAGAAACGAACCGGAAATATTTTATTCTTCAAATCAATTAATGACTCATCGCTCCAAGAAGTCGGTGGACAGGGAATTGTTCTGCAGCTTCTTCATTTTCCAGTTTTTGGATTCTGAAGAGCTATGTTTTGTTGGTTTTTCAGTTGAGTGTGTGAAAGAAAGGGTAAGTCGTTTATAATCTTTAAAGAAACGAATCGGTTAGAAAAAAAAGATAATTTAAAATTCTCAATTCGAGATAGTCAACTTTGAATAAGAACATATATTATTCTTCTCTATCTACTGAATTTTAAAACATACCTATAAAAACAGCCTATTACACTTGATATTCAGATCATAAGAACTAATGAAAAAACTGTCGGTAGTTGGATTATGTTATTCTAATACTGTATTCAAATTGTCTTTTTAATTTTTGGTTGTATAAAGAAAGGTTTATTAATGGGTGATTTTCTTACCTAAGATAGTTTAAAATTTTCCTTATTTCATTTATGTATTATAATATTTGCATAATTATAAATTTATAAGATGAAGATTTGACTGGTTTGTTATTTTTTTTAATGAAAGCAGGCACAAGGCAGATTTATTAACGGATATTTTTCTTACAAAGGATAATTTAAATTATTTTTGCCTTATTTAATTTATTACTTATATTTTATAGTACTTGTTTATTTATTGATCTATAAGATCAAGATCTGACTGGTTTGATATTTGGTATATAAAGGTAATTATATATTTCATGGCAATAGGCATTGTATTCTACGTTATATGACACTTTCTTTAATAAAATTAATCTTGTTATTTCAATGTATTTTTAACCAGTTAATACCTTAGGTTAATGTTTTATTTTATTGACATTGTAAAAATGTAGTTTTATTTATCTGTTATATCTCAGAAGGTCCAGCATACAATTTATGCAGATATACAGCGATTATAAATTTTCTAATAAAAAATAAGTGCAATGAAACTTATTAAAAGCTGACTAATTACAATTGATTAATATATTAATATTTTATAATTAATAAAATTTGTTTATTAGAAAATTAGAAAAAATAAAATTCGCTAATTGGCTCTCAGATTAGAAGCTCAGTACAAATGTTTAATCTGCCTTATTGTATCCACATGTTAGGCCTAGAGGTTTAGAACCCCGAGTTCAAGAACTCCATGCCACTCCCTTCAAACCGGCAAATTTCAATTTCAAAGAGAATAAAACATAGTGGTGGAAAGTGAATAAAAAGTTGTGGCAAATGTCTAATATGCATTAGACTATGCAGATTAGACATTTGCCACAACTTTTTATTCACTTTCCACCACTATGTTTTATTCTCTTTGAAATTGAAATTTGCCGGTTTGAAGGGAGTGGCATGGAGTTCTTGAACTCGGGGTTCTAAACCTC
>JAOUZG010040215.1:1409070-1432927 GCA_026289955.1 Argiope argentata
TTTGAAGGGAGTGGCATGGAGTTCTTGAACTCGGGGTTCTAAACCTCTAGGCCTAACATGTGGATACAATAATGGCATGGCAACGAATTACTTAGTAAGTGGTTTTATAACCATCGTAATAGTTTTTCAACAATAATTTTTCAAAATATCTCAACAATTCAAATGTTTTTATCAATAACCCCAGCTTTTTAATAAATATATTTTCTGACAGCAAATAATTTTATTGCTTATGAACTATGTCTTCAGTATATTTACGCTTTCCTATATATTTTTATTATTAACAATCATTTTCTCCACTAGTTCAAAGACTGTAACAAAGGATAAAGTATTTAAACGCGATTTTTTTTTCTTTGCGATTTTTGACGCAGCGTATTCAATTTACTTTAAAACGCAAATCTCAGCTAAAATTTGAAGTAAAAAAAATTTTAAACATCTACATTTCAATGAGTATTGTTGTGACTAATGGCATGACCATGGACAAGCCCCGCTGATACATCAGCAGATTTTAAGCCGGAGATATACGTCTCTTGTTTTACAAGTAGCACCATCTAGGGCCAAGAGTACGACTCAGCTGCACACTCATCACATTCGCTTGCACAGCCCCTTTTTACGGGGGGAGGGACATTCACACACCTCACACATAGTATACAAAAGAACAACCATGCTCTTACCGAGACTCGAACCCGGGACGCCCAGATCACAAGGAAGTGGCGCTACCTCTGTGCCAGAACACCGGTTCAGTGAGTATTTAAATTCGTGGGTAATTTTTTAATTTCTCTTGATAATTTTAAGTAATTTCCTTACTTTCAATACCTTAATGATAGCCTCAAACTTCGGGTGCGGAGACTTCAGGCACGACCTTCGTAATACAAGGCCTCACAACTTGTTTGTGATGTCACAAGGTGTGGATGATTGACTGCAGTGAGCAGAATCCCCTCTTCCTCGATATTTACGTAGATTTTAAATTCATTAATAATTACTTCAATTAATTACTTTTATTTCATAAAATACCTCATTCTCCCCAACGATAAGACATTTTTCTTGTATAAAATTCAAGATGATTTACTTTTCCCCAACGTCAAAAAAGCAACAGAATGGTAGAAAATCTTAAGATCCTCTACAGCTTATTGACCATTTAATAACATTCAAATTTTCTAAGATTTGAATCACAATATATATTTATTAGATGTAAACATAGAAGTATTATTATTTGTTTTCTTCTAGTTTTAATAGACAATTTTTTATTTTATTAAAAATCATTTTATCTTTTTGTTAAAAAGTTTTTTAAAAGCTTAAAATTAATCATTAAAACTTTTAGATTTTTTTAGTTTAGTGGTAGGTAATACATGCATTTCATATAAGGTAAAATAATGGTTTACTTCTCAAATTACTTAATTGATTCCAAATGTAATTTTAATATAAAAATTAAATTTTACACCAAATAATTCAAAAATAAATTACTTTAACAGATTTGTTTTTTCACATTAAAAACTGCTTTCATTTTCTATATTAGCAATTCATAATAATTTATTAAACCAAACTTTATTATATCTGAATTTACCAAAAAAGTAAAATAAAACACAAATGAAAAAAAATCACACACTATTAGAATCATAATATATTATTTTCAGAAAGACAATAACTAAATACATTTGTTTTCAACACTTTATTACAAATTTCATACAGACAAATGAAAGTAATTAAATAAAGTTAAAATACAAAATTACTAATAAAGTTAATTACAATATTAAAAAAATTATGATAAAAGTCGATTAACAATTTAAACCAATATTACTTGTTATGCTTGAAAGTTAATAGGCAATAGATCAGTTGGTTTTAAGTATATTAAATGAACATTTTGCCTTTCCATATTTGATGGAGCAAGTGCTTCAAAACTTAATTTAAAACCATATTTAACAAGGCTATCAGATTCTAAGTTATATTAATCTCTTATAGTTAAAAATTGAGCTGTTTTAAAGTTGGCTATATCTTTTACTTCATGAACTAAATCAAAATTAGGATAGGAGAAACATTTGCCATCATTTGTTTTTATTTAACCAGTTGTTTCTCATAGACTTGAACAAATGAACAGGGTTTACAACAAAGAAGAGTAGTCTTAATTTATTAACTGGGTGAGGATAACAATAAGATAATTCTGGTGGATCAATAAAAAATCCAACAGCTTTCCTATTAACAGTTATTGTCTGTAATAATACCAAATCTAACAATGGTAAATTGTCTGGTAAATTCAATCCAACAATGACTTTTTTAATAAATTCATGCAAAATTTTCTCCGATATAGAATGCACTGGCAGAACATGTACATCTTTATACCGGGATGCAATACTTTTGATCATTAAAACTTGGGCACTAGAAGCAGAAGTTTCAGAATCGTATGACATACCAGTTACACAACCGCCTTTATATTCAAAATATTCCTTTATGTGCGCTTTATCTAACAATAAAGTCACAATTTTTTCTTTCTCCCGCAAATATTTAATTTTCTGTTTTATGTACATCAAAAAATTTGAGTCTAGTTGTTTCAATTGTGGGCTAATACTATATTTTGAACACAGATGATTTATAGTATTTGGATAAGGCAATAACAAATACCCACTTTGTCTAATGGATTTGTATGCACATGGTGCTATAGTATAAAGTAAAGATGAAAATATAATGTCAGATGAATACCTGCGTGTATATTTATTATTTCCTAGAAAAGAAACTTGCTCCATCAGAAAATTAATTACTTGTGAGTTAACGTCAGAATTTTCAGAGAGCCTTTAACAAGTCACAAATTAACTGGACAGGGTCTTTTACTTCAACATTCCTTTTTAAATCATATATAAAATTTTCTAAATGATCTAGAATTTCTACAATTGCCCCCAATTTGCTTACAACAAGAGGAAAAGAAAAATTGCTTAGATTTCTAACCATATGATGTACAACAAATGCTTGAGCTTCTAATTTGGAAGAAATCAATAAAGAATGACTTACCTTAGGAGCTTCAAAAGTGTCTAGATAAATAAAAATAATTTCTTTTTAAACTACACTCCATGTATTTAATTTAAAATCTTTAAATTTTAAAATTAAGTCAGAAATTTTTTCAATTTTTTCTATTTCATCCTTTTTTATTATATCCTGGAGACTGCTATTTAAGGCAGTCTTTAAATTGTCCATATCTTTGTGTGTTGCTTTATCCATTGGAGTTTCTCTTCTTGCTTTTGATTCAGAGGAAAAGTAAGTGGGTAAATTAGGGAAAATTGTAGACACAACACCAGGTGCAAGCCTAGGAAAAAAAATTAAATTCTTGAGATAAAATCACAAACAGAATAGATGTTTTTTAAAGACATAAAATGAAAGTTAACATATGTTGGACAGTATTAAATAAAATCATATGGAGTATTCTCTAATAAAACTAAATCAAAAAAATATTCATTTATCCAAGACAAATAGTTCAACATTATGTTGGAATATATAAAACAATTATTTCTCAAGTAATCCAATATTCCACATGAATTAATCATTCGATTTTATAAGGTGTGAAAAAAGGATTTTAAAACAGTAACTTATTATTCTTTTAAAAGCTTCAGATATTTTGTGCAAGTTGCATTCATTTATAATTGAAGATTATGTATAAGTAATGATTTTTAAAAATAACAATATATATTAACTGTTTTATGTATAATCTGATGACTTATAGAACAAATAAAAACTACATTTTTTAAGTCTATATAAAATTCACATTTTTCATACAGCTATTTCTAACTTTACATAATATTCTAGAACAAAATATAAATTTATTCTTCTACAGTATATAGTCATGACATAGATATATATAATTAAAAATTATTTTATTATTAATTAAATTATTTTAAATTTATGAGTGCAATAATAACATTAAATTACTTAAGTACTTCGTAAGATTTCAGAATTAATTATTAAAAATCTCTAATAAATTTACCTTTTGTACACCAGTGGTACTTGAATAAGTTCTCTTGTACTTTCATTAAATGCTTCTCTAACAGTCAAAAACTGATTTTCTTGAAAATGTTTAGCACAAACCTACAAATACAAAACAACAAAATTAGGCCTATATCATACCATATTATAAATATATGTATAGCAGAAAAAACACAAAAACAAAACATTTTACTTATTAATAACAAATTGAAAGAAGACTACGAGAGGTAGCAATAAAGCAAAGAAAATTTTTATTTAACTCAAGCAAGCAATATCAACGTAATTGGAAGTATAAGTAACTAAATGTAGAGCAAACAAAAATGACAGAAGATAAATGGAAATAGAAAATAATTTTAAATGTTTCGCTGTTCAAAACAATAAACTAAAAATTGTACCAAAAAATCAACTTACCTTAGTATATTTAGCTGAAACGAAATTGTCCCGCTCTATTGCATAGATCCATGCTCTTTTAGTGTTACCATCACTTGGAAACGAAAATACAGAAACACAGGGGCTACTTTTTGTGTAATTACTTTTACAATTGGGAAGGCAGCAAGCACTAGGCATCATTGTTGCGATAAATTAAAATTAATATGGTAAAAAATCATAAAACTTTCAAGCAAAACCAATAACACAATCACCGATCTTCACAACGACCACGATTATCTGCACATTTTTACACTACTTGCCATCAGAATTCTTCTTGAAAGTTCATCCAAACTCGTGACGTCACGGGGTGAAAGCGCAAGCAGTTGTGAGGCCTTCTATTACGAAGGTCGTGCTTCAGGCTCGCAATCTACTTTCCTTAAAGGTCCGTACGAGGATGTGGGTCTGATACCCGATAATTCCGGCGATAGCCCAAGAGCCGTCTTCCTCATCTGACCGAGTTTGAAATTACAAGGTCTGTCACAAAACAACCTGGTCTTGCTTTGAAACAGAATGTTCATAATATTGAGTTAAACTAAGGTTTAATGTCCCTAACTCAGTAAAAGTTTTTTTGTGGGTGTGAAAGAGGTTGAACCACGTTTTATTTTAATTTTGTATTTTTTTAAACTAATTTCTTATCTTTTTAATTACATTCTTTAACTGTTATTAGATGAATTGATTCATACTGAGAATATACTATGTCATCGATTTTATTAAGAATGTATCGAATAATTGAGGTATGTTGTTGATCATATCCAATTTTTGTATCGTAATTTTAGTCTTAGAATGATTTAATGCCATCTTTTAAGTATGATAAATGGATGCCTGTATGATACACGACCATGGCTACTAAAGGGCCAATAAAAATAAATGAATGATTATAATCAAAACAAAAATCTTCGTTAATTAATTATTATATGTGTTATTTTAAGCTTTTGGAAAATGGTGATTCAGACATGGTTTCCCTAGGTTTAATTTCTGGTAAGAAGGGTTTACTTTTTTGCATCCCCGTTGTAATTGAACGAAAATGTTTATATTTGGTGTTTCGCATTATAAATAACATGAAATGAAACTTTAAAAAAAACTGCCGTAGTTTGATATTTTGTATTTGCAATGGACTATTACTTGCTTGTTTTAATATTATATTTCGGAATCTGGCTTCTTTTCTGGTGTTTTTCATAAACATCGCCATTTTCTTCACCTAAAATATGTACGAATGAAAATAAATATTTTGCAACCTTTTAGTTTAATACTCACTCTCCGCACCCCTCATGTTAAACTCTTGTAATTGATGTTTATTTTAACATTCCTTCAAGTCATAATTGAACACAGATCATTTTCGGTTTCTCGTATAAGGTGAACAAAGTGAAAGCGTTGATATCATCAAAAGATTTGGGCTTTGAAATTTTGATGAATTGGCTTGTTATCATGGCAGAGCATGACGTCGTTTTGGGGATGAGGTTTTTGGCGTCAACAAAAATCCATAATCGAAAAATAAAAATTTTATTATCTGCAAGAGCATTTCAAAAAAATCAATTTTTAATAACGCGTTGCCATCGCATTTACAAATCTCTGATTTTTTTTTTTTTAAATTAATTACTACAGCAAATAAAACCCAGAAAAATGCCATTTCGAGCGCATGATTATATTAAATGAAATAAATAGGAAGTGCGATATTTTTTTAAACAATAAGAGCGAGACAAACTCTTTTGGACCGTTTGCATTACTAAAGTGACTCATTCAATGAAACAATTAAAATGAATAAAAGTATAATTTAACTTGCACGAGCACGTGGTGCTTGTCCGTTCAAGAAATTATGTTCTGACATGATACATTGAAATAGGCATAGCAAATCGAATATAAAGCTTATTTCACGTTTTCTTCTTTAATGAACTTTTTAAAACAAAATATCGGTACAGTGTAAAATCCGTCAGTTTTATGTTAGCTTCTTGATTAATCTATCGTATGAACATAAAAAAATCTATTTCATAAATCCCGGGTTTTCTAGGGTGGAATTCAGCTAAATTTACGATGAACAAATTTGGCCAATCAAAAGCCTGTATTTTTACAAATCGCCAAATGCGATTTTGTTTACAAAAATACGGTTCTTTTGATAGGCTTAACTGAGCCATCGTAATTGTGGAAATTTAGCTGATTCCACGTTAATGACAGCAAGGATATTAAATAAAAAAAAGGCTTTTTATCTATTCTCTAAGTCAGGGATTCTCAAAAGGTGGGTCACATACGCCGGGAGGTCTCGGCATGTGCCCAAGGGGTTCGTGTGATGTAAAAGAAAAGTTTAAAGAAAATTAATTTATTCTTGTAGTTTTCATTAAAAAGAAAGAGTACACATAAAGCTTTTAATACACACACAAGTTGGTTTTTGTGTTCCATTAGTTAATGGGATACACGAGCTTGTTTGGAATTAACCAATTTTTTTTAATGTCTGGAATGAGCTTTGTAACACACAAAACAATGTCATTTTCCAGTGTCAGACGATTTTTTGATTTTTTAAAAAATTTATCAATATGGAGAATCTTTGATGCCATTTTCTTCATATTATAACTGTGAACAAAGTTTTTAATGCTGTTGTGGGCAGTTCTGGGTATTCCTTTTTAATACGTATCCAAAATGTGTCGATATAAGCTATGTTAAAAGTTACTTTAGCTGACTGATCACTTGAAATTTCTATCAGTTGATCATGATGACGGGCACTTAGCTCAACTTTAGTTACGGCTTTCTCACTGAACCCATTAACTATTCACACAACCCCCACTCATATCCTTTACTGGAAAATAATCTGCAAACTGTTCAATCAAAGTTTCGAGATGAGATGATACTAGTAAGGGGAAAGATGAAGTGTCAAGGGATGTAGTGCCAATACCCGACACATACTCTACGAACTCTTGAGTACGGGTGAAATTTTCAGAATATCTGTCTAAACTTAAGACAAAGTTAAAACTTTTGGGGGGGGGGGGGAGAGTCGCCAAAATACTTAGTCTAAAAAGGGGGTCGCAAGTCTAAAAGTTTGAGAACCTCTGCTCTAAGTGCATAGGGCTCTTCTAGGGCCTTTTTCAGTAATTAATTCAAATTGATAAAAAAGAGTCTACATTTTCTAATACTTGTTTAAATGGCATTTTTGCCAAATTTTGACTCTTCAAATGTGGCTCTATACTTTTAATGATGACCATAGAATTATCAGAAAAATCAATAAAATGGACAGAATAATATTTCGCCTGACCATTGGAAGGGGGTGGGACTTAATAGCTATATTAGGTTCTTGTCAACATTCTTGTTATGTATCCATAATGAAATGAAAAATGTAAATACCTCTATAAAGTTCGATTCTTCATTACTGAAGAACTGATTCAAAGGGATGTCCCCAAACAAGTTTTTGCCACTGGCCCCAATTAGGCTAAGTCGGGATCTGGCAGTTTCGAGGCAGTTTGAAGCAGTATTGAAGTAAAAAAACCATGCCATTTTTGGATAAGCTTAATGCATGCCAGGGATTAATCGCCAAATAATTCGCCAAGGCTGAAGAAATAGATTCAGTAAAAATTCTAAATTCCAGCCAAAAGATATTTTGGCGAAGTCTCGTTTCCAGGCTCGAGATTTGATTCCCTAAAAGAGAACTACCTTGTAAGTGGGTTTGGTGCATGTTATATACATCGGAAAAAACTGTCTTCTCCCAAAGTGGAGCAGAAGTTTGGAGTAGGAAGTAGAGAATCAGGTATCATTCTCGCCATCTGAATGCAATTTCAAGTTAAAAAGCTCATCTGTACTCCGAAATAGACTTAGTGTTGTCTTAAAATCGAACGTTAATGTAACTAACTAAATTAAATCTTTGAAGTGATCGCGGCCTAGCTTAGGGGTAGTGGGATATTCCAGTGATCTGGGTGTTCCTGGTTCGGGTCCCAGTTCCGGCATGGCTGTTTTTCTGTGTTCTATCTGTGAGGTGTATGAATGTGTCCCCTGTTGAGGGGGGCACAAACAGATTGTGCAAGCGAATGTGACGCATGAAATTGCTAAGTCGTGTTCTTGGTCCTAGTTGGCGCTACTGAAAAAAAAGGGACTCTCAATCGGCTTAAAATCGCTGACGACAGTTAGAGCGCTTGTCTATGGCAAGTGTGGGTTGTGAAGGTCGCGGTACGAACCTGCGACGTTTGGGCCTATAGCCGAGTATCATACCGATCGAGCAAAAGGGACCCTTCAGCTCGAAGGATATTATCTGGCTTATAAGGCTGACGCTACATGTCGTTAACAACAACAACAAGTCTTTGAAGTACTATAAAGTAATCATTTCCCTTTGTCCTCGTGTAAATGATAAACAGAATCCTATTTCTTTATTTTTCAGAATTGGAAGAAAAGAATGCGATTAAATATTTGACGAAACAAAACGATTTGAATTTCGATCCACAATGGAATAAATTTTAAAAAAAATAAGCAAAAGAAAAAAAAATTGAAACCAAAAAATAGAATTCAGAAAAAAAAATGCATGACATTTTAAGTTGATATCCTGAAAAAGCCAATTTCTAAATTTAAAAATGACGTAAAAATTCATTACATTCAATAATATTTTGTATTACTGTAGATAAATACAAAAATTCAATTTAATTTTTAATGTATAAAATTCTAATAAAAATTTCAGCAAAAAGGCTCCTATATACACATTTGTGTTCCCCATAGTATATCTTTGCCAAATTTGGTAAAAATTGCTCTTTCCCGTTGAGAGCAAACACGCACAAGTTTCTTTTTATTATTACAAGAGATACATTCACCCTCCTTTTTATCTTTCAAATTTCACATCCTCGTACCTTAAATTCTGGGCTGATTTATGAATTTTAACTATTCATATGGATTCATTATTATTTATTGTCGGTGTTGTACTGGTGAAGAGAAAGAAATCTCAAGGCAATCCGTCATCGCAAGTAAAAGTACATCATGACTTTTATCACTCGAATGAGTCGTTTTGAAAGACGTGATCAACCGGAATAACCTTGAGGATTCATGTGATCTGTTAACTAACTAATACAATGAAAAAGAAAAACAAAATGCGCGTTATGTAATAATCATAACGTCAACGTCAAAATGCAATAAAGACAAAAGCAGGCTGCCTGCACTGTAACGTCAATCCTTTCAGCAACAGTTACTTATGTCATAAATATGGCTGTTACGTAACAGTTACTTGTTTAAAGTGGGAGGAGTAGTTTGAGGATATTACTCAAGGTCGACTGAAAAATTAAATTTGTATCAAACCTGCTGTTTTTTAAATGTAAATTTGAAATGAAAGATGAAAGGCGTTATATAGTAATGCTACATATAGACATGACTATTAAAATGAAATAAAAGGTCAAAATGGGCCAATATTACGAATTACCGTTGAAAATTTAAAATTCGATAAAGCTACGAGGGTTCAGTATGGGTTTACACTCGGCTAATGAGCCAACGCATGCGCAGAAACAGATTGATTTGCGTTTGACACAATTTCATAAGACAGATTCTGGCATTCAACGCTTGGCAATCAATTGCCGTTTTGGCTTGACTAAATTTTTAGTTTACAATGCGTATTCTATTAAAATGATGCGAACAAAGAAACATAGTCACAAAAAGAAAAATCACCGCGCCTAAATTTGGAAAACTACAGAATGGTTGGTTAGTTGTTTTGGTTTTCTGGCGCAAAAACCACAATTGGCCATGTTGCGCCAAGCAGATGGTAGTAGTTATAATAAAAAATACTTCTTATTAAAGACGACAGAGAGGTTAAAAATTCAAAACACACAACGATTCTGTAAAAACGTCATTAAATAAAAAAGCACGAATGGAAAAAACAACTGTTCAAAGAAAGATTTCGAATTCACAAAGATCCTAAATAAAATGCAACAAACCAATGGTCTGTAAAAATTAAAAAAATATTACAGTGAGGTTTTTCACCCACGAGTTTACTCATGTTTATAGACAATGCATTAAAAAGACGTAAACGATCATTATTAAAAACAGGGCAATCGATTAAAATATGACGCACACTTAATGCTGCATTGCATGTCGTACAGGTTGGACATGGTTCTCCAAATAAAAGATGTCCGACTAAAGCGGGCATGAACAATGCAGAGCCGAGGTAGAAGTACAGAAAACAAAGGTAAATAAAATGTAGACTTAAAAAACGACAACGACAATCTAGAATCAGAAAGAGCAAAGAGCAAAAAAGATCGGAATTGATCTATGACAAGTGATAAATTTTTTTCACGCCAAAAACACCCGCCAAATTCTACAAACGCATATGCAATAAGAGGAAAAAATACAATACAATGCAGTGGCATGTTGTTGTCACATAGGGGCAAGTATCTGCCATAGATCAAGCAATATTTTTCAGCCTTTCTAAACATGCGCTGATTACTAGCGGTCATATAACTAGCCGAGTGCATGCCCACCTTCAATGTGAATAAGCACACAACAATGTGCATATTTCACCGCTATGAACTGAAGTTGAAGAATTGCATTTACGATATGCATATCGGTAGCCTTCCAAAGATTTACACGACATGCTTAAAACAAGTAATATAATTTTTTTAAAAAAAATCAACTCCTACTTAGGACAACATAGAATTTTTTTTATTTTAGTTACTTTTTATTAAATAATTTTAAATAATTACAATTGTTGTTGTCCCCTGTTTCCTCTTTACAACGAAAGGAAGGGTGCAGTGACTTCTGAGGGTATGGACCCCTGAGTACCCGTGGGCAGAAGTCTGACTTCTAGCTCACACATGTCACAAATCCTTTTTACGGGGCGGACTTCATTGGCAGGATTCATTCATCCACAAAATGTAATTGAGATCTTGAACAGAGAACGATCACCTCTGGTCCAGTACCCCCGGTGGTATTACTCTCCACATGGAAGATTTTGTGACCACTGCAAGTGCAACGTCCAACGCAGACACGGAGAAATTTTGGCAGGAGGATTCGAGCTCCCAGCCCTAGGGATGCGAATAAAATGCTTTTTCAACCAGACTTTTCCGACCTAATGATTACAATTCCTATAAATAATTGATCAAAAAGTTATACTAGCATTGAATTTTCAAAGTCGATTGAGGCAACGCAAAATGCGTGAATTTTCAATGCCAGTTGGTGTAACGAAATAAAGATTACATTCTTAATTCAAGCTCAATTCAAGTAGCTCAAGGAATCCACCGATGTTTATCAGGTATATCTTTACTCAGAAGCCCGAAACATACGAAGCTTCTCTCACCTTAAAAAAAAATCTCCAAAAATTCTCTTGCTTTTAAAAATCTCGGATTTTATTTTCTGTCCTATCATTTTAACATTGGTGCACTTGAGCTCCCCAACAACAACTGCTGCTGTTTTCTGAACAACTATTTTTATCCAATATTTGTTTGGAGAAACTCTCACTGGTCTGCAGTTGACAGTGGGAGTATCCTCTAATGATCCATCCTCGTAGCTGACCTTTCACAATGAAAACAATAAAGATTTACATTCGAAGGGTTTGACACTTTTCTTCTTTTAAGATACAATTTATTTCCTTGGAGCTCATAAGTTTTTTATTTGGTTTCAACTAGTGATGATCCGTCTAGGGGAGAGGAACAACCACCTGACAGTTTGGAGGCACTTAACAATGCAAGGTGATGACACAGCTGGCCAGAAATGCCAATTATGAAGTGTGGGAACCATGGGACCGTTATAGTGGTCAACAGGTAGCTCAGGGCAAGGGAGCTGAATCTTTACAAGGTCTAACGGCATATTTATTAGAAAATGAACGAAAGAGTGAGCAAGTTGTTAACATATTACGGGCCGAATTTTTTTGTTTTAACTCTGGAAAAATCGTGGGAGCGAAAAATCAGAAATTATAAGCCTACATATGCAAATGAAATGAAATGAAATGAATTTTTGTGTTTAAACAGTTTTATTGCGGTATAATCCTTATGTGACTTTCAAGTCGCACCGGCCTATAAAATTTGCACTTCTGTATAAAACAGCTCATATGTGAAAGTCCATAAAGCAATTAGCATTTGGTGTAAGGCATAAATGTACATGCAACCATAAACATAGTTTGGTAATCACTGACAAAAGCACAAATAATTTCAATTGGATCAAATGGTTTCGCGTCGTTTTACTGCCAACAGTTTGCACAGCCATTATTTTGTTATTTCGGGTCGATGAGCCGAGCAATGGTCGTGAATACTAGTGTTGGTTAGGTTTGCAATGTCATAGAGTTAAGATTTATGCGCCATATCATGAAAAAAGCTATAATTCTTTTCTAAAATGTTGATAAATTAAAATGTGACCTGAAAGTTACACGCGTCCATAGAGGATTAAGAATAATAGGAGTTGCTATAATAATCGATATACGAGAAAATTAACGAAAAAGAGCGATATTGAAAAAAATATGAGAACATTATTGTCGTGATATTTTATCCATAGTTGATATTTTAAGTTATAAATAAAGCAAAGTAAAAAAAAATGTGCTTTTTTATTGCACCTGAAATTTTGCACCCAAAATATTTGATGGAATATCTGATTCACAATCAGAGCCCGAAAAACATAAAAGAGTGACAACAACAACAGCAACAAAATTCTCAGAATCACACTAGTATTGGATTTAAAACATTTTTAGCCTGTACTATTTGTATATTTTGTTTACGAGAAAAGAAAAAAAAAAGATCGACATTGAATAAAAACGCCGTTAGGAAACCTCACACAAAAATTGCATTCTATTATCTATCGTTAAAGCTCTCGTCTTTTTTACAGATCTGATGATTCAGTGGAATCTTTTAGTGTTATTGAACCATCCAAAATGATAAGACAGACTGAAAATAGATACGCGATGGCATGTTTTCTATATCTAGCCTATCTAAATGTTTATTATCTTCTTCTCGAGTGTATTTTGACTTTTATCTCGTGTTGCCAAGCTCCACACTGAAATTTTAAGAGGTAGAATTTTTTTTAAAAAATATGTCTGCGAAATGAAATTCTTGGAAATTTCTGAGTATCTGTTAATGAATATATGGTGGAAGTTATTGATTTTTCTCTAGAAGATAAGTTGTTGATCAAATGAAAGAAAAATGGCATTTAATTACATAAAAAAAGTCCATGGATGTTGCATCGTATTGTTTTTCAAATATGCGTTATTTTAAACTGAATTCAGAAATAGATGCTTGCACCATTATAGTTTACATTAGCTAAGACTAGACAGTTTTGATATATATTTAAAGGTTTCGGCGAACAAGATAAAGCAAAAAGGAAGCAATATGTAATTTTGTATTGGATGGTTCAATTGTGTCTTTTACAAATCTGTTTTTATCTATATTGCCGACAAAAATGTATCATTGGAACATTGGAAAATAGGAAACGTAAGTATTATTTTTTGTGTAAAATTGCTCTCTGTTTTTCATAGTGTTTACATTTGGTTTTTAAAATATCTAAATATCCTGTCACATATTATATCTCAACATAAGATCAGTAAAAAGTGGTTTTAATGTAATTAAAAATGCGAAACAATTCAATAAAAAAACTATACACTCGATGGCAGGTGGTAATTTTACTGTGCACCTGCTGTTGTTGGTCTGAATTGTTGCTAATTATTTCATTTGAATTGCAACTTAATTGATAAAAAAAGTGGGAATTAGATCAGGAAATAAGAGGGCATTTTAGAATGAAGTTAATAGGGTTAAATTAAGATAAAAGGAAATGAATTAAGATTTAGATTAAAAATTTATATATATATATAAACATATAATATAGTGAGAGAGAAAAATTAAAGATAAAAAATATTATAACAAAAAATATAACAATAAAAATAACAAATATAGTGAAAAACGAAAATAAACGGATGTAAAGAAAAAAAAAACAGTGTGTGAAAAACATATATATAAAAAAAGCAAAAACACGCGAAATGAAGGACCAAAATTCTGCATTTCAAGAAACCTTCTGCAGTTCAAGTCTCCTGAAAGCGTCCCTATGTAGGAACCCCAAAAACTCGAATAATAGTTAACGGATATTGGATATAGTTACACCATTTTGTAGAACATTTATGAGAGAAAGTTTTAGTTCATTAAAATCATATCAAAATAAAAAAGGGAGCTTCAAAATCCCAATTTTAATTTATCTACGCATGCTTGGAAAACCCCAAATAGATACCTAATAGCAAGATACCTAATTCAAATCTCATTATGCCGAAAAAAAATCCAACCTCGAAATGATCGCCTGTGTTTTGTCTGCCGATATACCATATTTTTACCTTTTTGACAGTCCAAATATTTCTGAATGAGTGCTGTTAAAAAATTGTTTTGTAGCTATTTTTGATAAATACTGAATATATTTTTATATTTGTTTAATGTTGCTTAACATGCCCATGTCATAACTGGTGGAGGCTGGACTTAAATCGAAAGCTAATTTGTCTTCTTGGAGGCTATGCCATGAGCAATACCGTGCGGGTATTGCTAGTAAATAATAAATCAATATTGAAAACTGAAGAAAAGAGTATGAAATTGTAAAACGAAAAATCAATTTGCTTCTGCAGCATACTCTGTCATAGCGTTAGAGATGAAGACAAACCTCATTTCAAATTAAATATCCAATATTGCTTACATAAAATCTGTGATTCTTTTTGCGATCCGTATCGAATTCGTGCCCTTATGAACCCATTAATACACTATTTTGCAAATTCCACACTTTATTTCTCCTTTTTGATAGTAATTTAAAGTTAATTTTTCCATATAATTTTTTTAGTTTGCCATTTTATTCTTAGAAAGCATGTGAACATGTAAATATGTACTTCTAAGTACTGCATTAACTTTTTTCATTATTCATTCATTATTTCATTCTTTTTATTTATTAATCTATATTTTTGTATGGTTAGTATAAAAAAAGTATAGAAATCGTCCAAAAATTAGAACACGAGAATTTGATGAATCTCCTCGTTTTAGACCTCCTTGTGTTCGAAAAACATATTTTTGAAAAATGCCCGCCTGTCGGTCTGTGATAGAGATAACTCAAAAACGCTTTGAGCTAGTCGGTTGACATTTGGTATACTGTTCTTGAACCAAAATTGCAAATTTCACTTAAATTATGTATAAACTCTGTTTGGAGGTTGTTTGTCTATATATATTACGTCCAGGCACAGAGGTAGCACGTTTTATCTAATATATGATCTGGGCGTCACGGGTTCGAGTCCCGCTTTGGGCATGGTTGTTCCTCTGTGTACTATCTGTGAGGCGTGTAGATGTGCTCCTCCCTGTAAAAAGTTGCTGTACAAGCGAATGCGAAGAGTGTGTGTATAAGACATAATCATTTATTAGATAGAAGTCAGACTTCTGCCCTAGAATTCTTAAGGGTTCATACCCTCAGAAACTACTGCACCCTTCTTTACGTTGCAAAGCGGAACACGCCATCATCATCATCAATATATAATTATAAATAAAAAAATGTCCGCCTGTTGGTCTTTAATTCAAGATAATTCAAAAACTCTTTGATCTAGGCGGTTGACATTTGGTACACGTTTACTCCATATTTGTAGATTTCCATAAAAATGTGAGTAAAATCTGTCCAAAGGAAGCTCGGTAATCCGACTTTTCGAATATAAACTAATACAACAATTACAAAATGAAGAGAGCTAGATAGATGCAATTCGGTACACAGATTTAACATCTACAATGTAGACAACTGAATAGATTTGAGCTAAATACAGCCTCGGTCTATCAGTCTGTGCTTTTAGAAATAAGTAAAAGCGATAATTCCAAAACGCAATGACTTAATTACATCAAATTTAATATGGGATTTGGAAACCATAACTCAAGTCTTGGGTCAAATTTTCTTTCCTCAATCGTTTGGAAAAAGCATGTCTTAGATACTAATTCTATTTCCGGATCTATTAATCGCCAAAGAACCCACCAGAAAGATGCGATAGATTCTAAAAATGTTAAATTCATGCCCGAGGTTAATCTTTTTTATCAATTGTAGAGAAGTTCTCTCGCATGACAAGTTTATTACGGAGAATAGCAGAAATTTTTGGGCATACCATTCTCGCTGGTTTTAATTGGGAGCATAGGATACCGTGTGAACCGTGTTTTCTATCCTACATGCCATGGTATGAAAGAACTAATCTTTAAATAGTTGGTCATACTAATTTATTAGATTAGTGGATATATTTATTAATTCACCGCAAAGAAGTCTCTATTTTAGGAAACGCTCAATGTATCTTTGAAAAGTAAAGCAGTAGGTCTTAAATACTCATAATATAAAATAAAGGCTCCTAAAAGCGTCTTTATGTCTGAACCACAAAAACTCAAAAAAAAAAAAAAATAGTAATTACGGATATTGGAGATATCTATACCATTTTGCAGAGCATTTATTTGGGAAGGTTTTAGTATATTAAAGTCATATAAAAAAAGGAATTCTATTATTTCGATGTTTAACTTGACATTTATCCGTTCATGCGCGAAAACCTCAAACTGCGCATGTGCAAATAGCAAGAGCTAGTATGCATATGCGATATATATATATATATATATAATTAGTTTACGTCTCATTTTAAACAGAAATTCAAATCTCATTAAGTCCAAAAGAAGGGAATCCAACATTGGAGAGCACACATTAAATTTTCAAAAGCTTCGTTTGTTGGGCGGTAATGAAAATGAAGAGGAAAGAAACGTTCAGTTAGCGAATATCAGAGAAATGATGTCCACACTAAGAGAAGGAGAGTCTTTTGATGAGCGAAATAACCGTTTTTCTTTAAATCGTACTGCAACTAATTTGCAGAGACAGAAGGAATTTTCTGAGGAGCGAGATGATCGCCTGTGTTTTGTCTACGGACATATCTTTTTTTTTTACGTTTTTAACAGTTTAAATACTTCTATATGTCTGCTATAAAAACTGTTTTGTAGTTATCTTTGATAGTTTCTAAATATATTTTTATGTTTTTATCTGATGTTGCGTAACATGCCCATGTCACATCGGGTGGTGGCTATATTTAAGTTAAAAGCTAATTTTTCTTCTTGGATGCTATGCCAGGGGAAACGCGGTGCGGGTGTTGCTAGTATAAACATAATTGTTTTACCATCGTAACGGTTGGATCGCGATTCCTATTGGTTACTTTATAAGAAAATTGATGCTATCATTATAATGAAAATAATTTGAGGTTATGTGATGCTAACGAACCGTAATGTTCAAGAAGTAATATAATGAATAGTTTTAAAGGATGCACAGGCCAGTAACAGGGGGGGAGGTATACATTCTTTTGTGAATTCTGGATGTCAACAATAGTGTTTATTTAATAAATCAAAGCAAGATGGATGAAACCAATCCTAAAACAACAGAATTGAATTGAATAAAAAATAACACAATACAGATACAGAGTATGAAGTTTGAAGTCGTTCTTTTAAACACCATTAAGTACGGAAACTTTGTTTCTCCTCATTTGCAATGCAGAATAAGAAATCTTTCTGAGTTTCAAGTAAACACTCTTTCACCAGAAAATAAGCTAGGAATCTGACATTGTATGCTGTTTAAAACAATAGCTTTTCAAACAGCAAAAGAAACCATACTGCTAAAATCTTTACAAAACGAAACAACAGTTATATATATATAAAATATAATATAATAACGTTTTTGTCTTTTACAAATAAAAAATAATTTGAAGCTATTCTTTTAATATGTTCATTTTAATAATCTCATTAATTATTTTCTAAACACTCGGAGATAGACAAATATTTCCAGTTAGAAAAATATGTTGTTGTTACTTATGGCACTTGCCTATGGACAAGCCCCCGCTGATACAGCAGCAGAATTAAGCCGACAGGAGCGTCCCTTGTTTTTGAAGGAGCGCCAACTAGAGCCAAGAGTACGACTTTGCTACACACTCACCACATTTGCTTGCACAGCCCCTTCTTACAGGGGGGCACAGTCACACATCTCACAGATAGCACATAGAAGAACAACCATTCCCGAACCAGGAATCCCAGAACACGAGGAAGACGCTCTACCTCTGTGCCAGAAAGCCGGCAGAAAAATATTCTTTAAATTTCATAAATAATTACATTTTATACTGTTTTGATTGTTTGAGTTGATATATTTCTGAAAGGACTGCGAAATATAAATTGTTATATAGTTTATTGAAACTATTAGACATATTTAGTAAAATATTCTCGATTCGCTAGGATTTTACACAAAGAAAAAGCAAACAGTATATTACCAGCATATTTTTTACAATGCAAGAAAAATGTTTTCTTAGTATTTTTAATAATAGAATTATTCATGCAGAAGCCGTTTTTTTTTTTTTTTTTTTGACAAATTCCATTTCAAATTTGATCCTAGTACCGCTATTGCCATATTTTGATCTTTCCTAAAAAGTGTTTTTAAAGAAAAATTCAAAAAAACATTTAAAAAAGGATTCCAAACTCTTATTGCTACTTTTTAAAACAGCCATTTGAAACCTATAAAATGAAAATAAAAATGTATAGATTACACGATGCATTGTAGGGTTAAAAGAGAAAATGATTTATAGAAATTAAAAACATACCATAGAAAGAAAAATTTAATAGAATCGTGACCGATTTCGTTAATTTTTTTTATTTAATTACATTGGAAGAAGAAATATCTACAATAATGATAAACAAATATCTTCGAATATGTAAAAAAAATTATGGTCCAGTTTTTATTGTATTTCTTATAAAAAAAACGGTCAATTAAAGTGCAATTAGAAAACCTTTTGTAAATTAGAAACATATTTTGATTAATAGTTTTTTAGAATAGAAACTTTTAAAAAGAAAATTATAAATATAAAGGAATGTACTGAATCTGAGGTGATTGTATTTTTTCTGGCTTTGAAGTTGAGACATTTCTTGCTAGAGGTTACGGATACAGCAGATTTTTATTTTCACTGATGAATTTGTTCGCTTTGTTTTTGATTAATCATACATAATCATAAAAAGAGAGGCATATTCTTGATCTTTTTTTTTAAATTTAAAAATTCTGACAGATAAAATTACATCAATTTAAAAGTTAATGCTTATAATTGTTTGTTTTTGAGCTCCCACATGAGAAATAAAAAAAAAAAAAACTTCTGTTTTCTATCACTTTCCAACTTTTTGAGCATTTGAATCTGCAATTGCAAATCGCTAACACTATACTTTAAAAATGGTTACATTCTAATTGTTGAATCCAGTTCCATAATTATTTTGAAAAGAATAATTTCAAAGAATTTGCATTTAGTTAAAATTAATTTTCTTCAGAGTATTTTTAAATGTTAAACTAAAATATGTATTGCTATTATCCTAAAGGCAGAAAATAATTTAATTTTATTTGCGCCAATAGATAATTTTTCTTTCAAAATCTCAATAACAATACTTGTATTGAGATTTTGACATACATTTTCAATCAATAGACATACATTTTTTAAAGAGTAACTCTGATTTCTTCATTTGGAATTGACGGCCAATAAACTATCCCATTGCTTATAAAGAGATTGCTTTTATTTTTTACTAGTCGCCTTTAACGACCAGTTGTTGACTATAATTAATTCTTGTTAAATCGTTTAGATATAATTTCATGTCCACGATTCCCCAAATTATCAGACATTAAAGCTATATTATTTTAATTGTTTACTGATGGATAGACATACATACAAAATCTACTTTAGACAGAATTATGTCTACAGTTTTTATGTCACGTCACTAATCTAATCGTCTAACTCTTACTAACTTTGGGTTCATACATCTTCATTAAAATTGATAGAAAGATAGACATAATTCTAAAAATAGATATTTTGGCTTCAAGGAGACCAAAAAGTGGAAAATCACCAAAATTTCGATCATAATTTTTATATTCTTTTTGAGAGTAAATTTTCATAATTTTGATTTGAGGATTACAATACTTTCTTCGATATGAGTAAAACTTTATCATTTCAAGAATGCAAAAATTTACTAGGTACACGATTTGGCCTGTACAGCACCAAATGACCAGACCACTGCAACAAAACATTGGCGGGAACTGTGATTGAGTCCTACAGACCATCACCGGCCACAGTACAACCCTTCCCTAGGGAGGTACATCCCGTAATCTGTGGGAGGATCTAGATTCCCAGCCTTTTGTCCAGGTAGCGAGAACCAAACAGCATGCAAGAAACCGTTTCCTTAATAACGAGTTCCCCTCCCACTTGGGAATAATCTTTAATATAAGTCATAGACAGACTCTCCGATCCTCTTCGAAGGTACTCGGAATTGCCTTCGAAGGTCGAGATTGCCGTAACAGCAACACTGGCGGGAACTGTGGTTGAGTACTAATGGCTATTACCGAACACGGTACAGCACTCCCCGTATGAAGTATATCCCGTTATCGATGGGAGGAGATCAACCTCCACCTATTATTGTACCCTCCAAGGTTGGTGAAATCCAACCACCATACCGGAAGCATCTCATCTTCAATTACGAGGTGCCCCTCTGGGGGATCATCTTTAATATAAGTCAAGATAAAGATAAGCATTTTGTAAATATTAAACCTATTTTTATATATTTCTGTGTTTTTAAAATATTTATTTCTTATGAATGGCAATAGATAAACATAGGATGTATCACTGGATAAAAGTGCAAAGTGTTTCTATGCATTTGGCGTGAAGTTCCATTTGTTATGCAAAGAAGTGCACTTCGTGACATCTGTGAAGTAACTGGTTTCTGGTTATTGAACACACCACGCTGCCGTAGAAATTTGATTTTGCAGATCTTGAAGAACAGCAGGCATAGATTTTTAAGCCCACATCATACCTTTTGACCCGAAAAACTAAACACTTCGCTTCTCCTGTTTGTAGATTTGCTATGGTTTTTCATATTCTAAATCAGTTCTGATGCACTCAGCATTTCCTTCTGCATATGAAACCATCACCTACTAATTTCTTGCACCTCTGTAAATCTGCTTATAGAAAGATGGCTTTTTCCTCAACTTGCAGTGAAATGCACGCTGCAATGTGACTCTTGGAGCTTGCATAAAGACTTCTACTATGACATCGCCCTTTTCCCATAAACAAACAACAGGGTCTCTTTTTTTATTGGGATTATCTAAATACAAAAAATAGAGCTTCGAACTTTATTTCAATGTACTGTTGGATCATATGTGTCTGTGTGAATTGTGATTCAGTTGGAATAAATATTTTAAATTTGCTACTTCTTTTTGAATAATCCTGTTTTTTTTAAAGTACCGTGTATTTTTTAGATTTTTTCGAGTAACATGATATTGAATATTTTTTTAAAAAGTATATTAAGATAAGTTTATTATCATGTTAGGACATCTTGTTCCGGTTCGAGGTTTTTGAAACCTCAAAATGATGCACGGGCAGAAAAATTGGCGATATATCGCTTTTGAGGCATCAATTTTTTCGTTTTTCGGTTATTAGGAAACGATGAAGGTTATCAAATTTGGCGACATTTCTCCAATAAAAAGTTATAACTTGGCGTGAATGCCCACCCTGTTTCCGATCCTGCTGTCTGGCCAATAAAAGACTTCGGCCATAAGAAGTTATCTCCAGAAGAAGCACGAAAAAGAACGGGAAAAAACGCGAGCACACACGCACGCACACGCACACACACACATTACTAACGAAAGATCTTGAGGTGGGGGAAAAAACATCTCTTTTCTAAAAATTAGCTATGGCTCAATATCGAAGTCACGTGATCACTCTAAACCAGTTTAAATGGTTTGAAACGAGAAAAAATAAATAAATTTCGGCCCTTAGAAAAAGTTTTGGATCACGATCGATTTGAGATGGGGGGGGGGAGATTTTTTTTTTCTACATATCGGCATGATTGTTTAAATCCATTTTAAATTGATTAATGACTTGAATCAATTAAGACAAACAATGACTTAAAAATAATAATGTTCTCAGATAATATCTTGAAATTTGCTATAGCAGATTTCAATTTTATTATTATTGAATTTATACTCGAGCATTTTACTAATTTTGGAGCGAATCTTTTCAAACTTGGGGTCATGAACTTAAATATTATTGCAATGCAGCACCTTTTTTAAAATTATTTCTTTATTTTTTTAATAAAGAAAATAATTCCCTTCTATATAAATTTCTTCTATATTAAATTTTACCTTGATAGAATAATTAACCGAAAAAAAAATGTCCCACTTATCAATTTACGATTTTGAGATTGTCCAGTGGACGATATGGCAGACAACATTCTATTTGTAATTTAGCCAAACAAGTAATCAATTTAAAAGAGAAAAAGTACACACTTAATAGTCTTGAGTATTATTTGCGTTTATATAAGGAATGAAACAATAATAATATAAATAGGGCGTATCAAATAATTAGGAAATTAAGTAAATTCTACTATCAAAGATTTACTCGTTAAAGATAATTTCCCCCTGGTAATGGTACACTAAATCTTTTTAGGGAATGATGCTTATTTAAAAATAATTAACGAAATTTATCAGATAAATATTTTGGTTTGCTAATTTATTTGCGCAATTATTAGATAATATATTAATTGATTATTAATTAACAATTAATAAACAAATCAATACGTTTTGTTATGGTATGAAATATGAGACAAATTCCTAGAATTTTGTTTCATCTTCAAGTATTGTGAAAACTTATACCAATATATATAAATGCATAAAACAACTAATGAATTTGGTTGCAACGTATATTTCTCAGAATTAAGGAAACGATCAAGAGAAATTTTATTGTATTAGACCTACATAACATAACGCCAACCTGTGCCCCGGTGCCTATAACACTATGTTATCTAACCAGATGGATGAGCTCAAGATGGAAAGAAGAAAGAAATAAAAGATAAAAATGAAATCTGCTTTTCATGTTTCAATGTATCATGTCAGAGCTTCATTTCTTGAACGGCCAAGCACCACGTGTTCGTGCAAGTTAAATTATATTTTTATTCATTTTAATGGTTTCATTGAACGAGTCACTTTAGTATTGCAAACGATCCAAAAAACTTTGTCTCGCATGAATTGTTTTTTAAAAAATATCCCATTTCATTTCATATAATCACGTGCTCAAAGTGAAATTTTTCTGCGTTTTATTAACTGGAGTAACTAACTTATTTTTTAAAATCAGAGCTTTTGTTAATGCGATGGCATCAGGTTATTAAAAGCTGATTTTTCGAAATTCTCGTGCAGATAACCAAATTTCAATTTTTCGCCTACGGATTTTTGTCTTCCTCATTTCCAAAATAACATCATGTTCTGATAATATGATAAAAAAATGTTAAAAGGAAGAAAGAGACGACAAAACATTCAAGAATCTCCATATAGACACCCCTCAGTGTCCATTCTCAGATGGCCGTATTTAATTTTTTAGTGAAGTAAGAACTGGATGGAGGGGATAAGAATTCTTCAATAAACGGTGACTATGGGTTAAAGAAACAGGGAAATGAGATTACTAACTAAAAAGTTATATATATATATATATATATATATATATATATATATATATATATAT
>JAOUZG010040215.1:1432937-1447794 GCA_026289955.1 Argiope argentata
TATATATATATATATATATATATATATATATATATATATATATATATTACTTTGTGAACATTTGTATGATATATACAAGCGTATAAACAAACATTGTTGAGTCAGAAATCTGTAGGGACCGTCTGGCTCCTATGTTTTGATTCTTTTGTGTTCATTTCCTTTGGGAGAACCGCACTTTTGAATAAATTTAATTGATTTTAATAAATGGCATTTTGGTTTAAGTTATTTTGTAGTCTTGAAGAGGCCTTTGTATTTATGAATATAATTTACTATAGAGAGGATTTTGTTGCGTGGATGGGTATTCGATGCAATTTTATAAAACCTTCAGATGTATATTTTTTTCCAGAATCGAGCAAACTCTGAAAAAATTTCCTGCATTCCGAATCTCGAGTATATGAATACTTAAAAAATTCCTCCAATTAAGAAAATTATATCTATTTTCCATTTTTATCATGTCAGAACATGATATTGCTTTGGGAATGAGGTTTTTTGGCGAAAAGAAAAATCCGAAGGCGAAAAATAGAGTTTTTATTATATTCGTAGGAGAAATTTTTTTTAATTTCCTACACGAGCATCTCAAAAAATCAGATTTTAATAACGCTTTGCCATCGCATTTAACAAAAGCTCTGATTTTTAAAAAAGTTAATTATTACAGCAAATAAAGTCTAGAAAATGTCATTTTGAGCACGTGATTATATGAAACAGAATAAATAGGAAATGTGATATTTTTTAACAGTAAAGGCGAGATAATTTTTTTTAATCTTTTGCAATGCTAAAGTGACTCATTCAAATGAAACAATTAAGATAAATAAAAATATAATTTAACTCGCACGAGCACGTGGTATTTGGCCGTTCAAGAAATGATATTCTGACTTGATGCAGTGAAATATGCATAGCAGATTTCATTTCAATCTTTTTTTAATATTTACTTCCTTAATTTATCATGCTACTTTTATTGGAATTTCCATTTAAGGAGATACAGAATAATTATAAAGTACCCATATCAGATATTAGAAAAGAAATACACATTATCAATTTATCGTTCAAATTAATATAAAAACGACTTAAAGATATTCGATCGCGAAAATTTGTTAATCTTCCATTTAGATGATATATACTGTTACTGACATTTGCTGCTCTTTCAAAATTAGTTTATTGGAATTAGTTATTTACTGCTCTTTCAGAATCAGTTTATTAGAATTAGTTATTTACTGCTCTTTCAAAATTAGTTTATTAGAATTAGTTATTTACTGCTGTTTCAGAATTAGTTATTTAGAATTGGCATGAAATATATAATGTGGCTGGAATGAAATATATAAAAACCGTTTTTAAACACTGGTTTTTACAAGTTCATTAAAATGTTGATATTTTAAAATTCTAATTATTCTATCTATTATAATTATTTATTATTCGAATCCAGTTTTTCTGAAATTCGTTTCCAGATGGCACTACTCACGTGGCATTATAATATAATACAACTAATCAATCAATTAACTGACAATTTTCTTGAAAAAATTAAAATAAGTTTTTGAGATTAAAAAAAATGTATGGTTGCATGAAATTCAAAGAAGACAGCAAAACGTGATCAAGGGAAAAATTCCATCTGTATAAAAACGATATAAATCAAGCTAATAAATCACCCTTTCAAACAAATAATAAATTCGATTATCTCGAATAAAAATCAAATGCATCAATACCAGTGCTTGGATTACAAAATTCAAACTGTACAAATGTAAATCCAATTAATAAATAATTCAAATTAAACAAATAATAAAATCGATTATCTCGAAAATAAATCAATACCCGTGAAAGGAGGGGTGGTTGAAGTTAGATGACCAAGAAGAATTCGGGAAACACCCTAAAGCAACCTATGTAGTTTTCGTAAAGACATACAAAACGTTTCTCAAAACGAATCAAAAACTCTAGTTTATTATTCCTTCGGTTAGTAAACAAACAGTTCGAATTTCTAAACTACTCCAAGTCATTCTTATGCAGACCGGAAATCCTGTCATTTTCGATGAACTTGGAAATCCTTCGTCGAAAAGGTGGAATAATAAAATAAAATTTCAAAATAAATCATCTTTTTTTTCTCCTTCTTATTCTCGTCAGTTGAATTGTTAAGCCTAAAAGAAAGAAACAGCATTTTCTTTATCTGCACGCGCTGGCATGGAATGGTGGCAAGATGTGATTAGAAAATAAAATAAGAGATTTTAACAGGATGTTATTCCTGCATGCTAATAGAATATAGTGGAATAGAGCCACTGGATAGGTTGCTACTGTTCGAATAGAAAAAGAAAATAAACAATAAATGCATATCATTTACTGTTCTTTTTTTTTTCTTCTTCTTCTTTCTTCTTTGAACTTCAATTATTTGAAACCACACAATTCCTTTCCTTTTTTTCCCTCCATTTCCTTTCTTTATAAGAGTTAAATTTTAATGGCTTTCAAGTTCAAGCTCATTTTCAGCCACGCCTGACAATATCTCCGCCCATTTCGAACAGAACAATACCTTGAAAAACATTCCATAAGAACAGAATCCGGAAATATTCGTATGGTTAGAAAAATAAATAAAATAAAACGATTATTTATTTTCTGAGTTAGGTGTGGAAAAAAAAACAGTCAACCGAATTTTCTTTTACCATTGGCGTTTCGCTAGTAAAAAGTGGGCAGCTGTTTTTCACGCAAAACAAGCCTCGGTCATTTAAAAAGAATTTATATCGTTTCTAGGAATTTATTTCAAATTGCAAACTCCAGTAAGGCATTTTTATGGAATTAACCTTTAAGGCATAATATGTACTGAATAGCTGCTGAACAATATAGAGTATTAAAAAAGTTCCGCCTCTAAAGTGGTCTGATTCGCTATGATTGGTAGATTAAACTTAATATTTTGATTTGCTTTATCCAGAACAATGCGATAAAAAAAACAAAGGTTTTTGCCGTACATATTTTAGAATGTCACGTGTGAATGTAAAGTTGGGTATACGTGTGCTTTAGTTAGGAAGTTGTTTTATTATAATATACACACATTTGATAACCTCTAATTTCAAGGTCATTTGATGTGCATTGTCAAATTTCAAATCCTTTGCACATCTTATAGAATTAAAAAGGTATGGTCGGAACAGCATACATACATACATACATACATCTGTGATATCTCTAAATATTAACAAGAGAAGATTTTTTTATGTATCCTAATGACATGAAAATTTAGCAAAATAGTTATGAGAATTAGAGTCGGGAGATTCCTTGGGATAGCACAGTGAATTAATATCTTCGAAATTTATGGTATGGATGGCATCATGAGTTTTAGTACGAAATTAAAACTGGCATAATCGGATCTACAATTGTGATTTGGGGTATACATTTTTGGTTCTGACATTTATTTTAATTTCTAATTTAAATATATAGATGGAATTGAAAACTTTTTTTGAAAAAGCGAAACCGTGTTCAACATTTTAAGCCCCATTCGTATTCAAATAAATGCAACATAAGTATTATTTTTAATCTAATGGCCCTAAACGAGTTAATGGCTAGCTCGTTTAGGCTTAAGTTCATTGGGTCCTTAATGAGTTAAATGTGTTAAAATCCGCATTTCATTATAAATTTAAAAGAATTTTCAGAATGATTATTAATTTTAATTAAATATGTTAAGAATTTATCATTAATAATTGTAAAGAAATAAATTTACTATGCAGTTAAAAGTCATAAAATATTTTTACTTGCACGGTTAAAATCAACCATCTTTATAAATCCACAAAATGTACAAAATGGTGCAATAAAAAGATACAATATTTCCAAAACGGGGAGACATTTATAAAATGTCTAATCAAAGAACACGAATATACAGATGTAAAAACATAGCAGATTTTCGTAGAAGTTAAAAAAATAATCCATAAGTTACTTATTCAAAATAGAATTTAATTTCTAACATCCTCTAGGAATGCATGTAATGTTGAAGAAATTTCGTGGAAATTCATTTTGAACTTTCTGGACATATTAACTTTTTTTCATTCTGAAAAGCAAGATAAAGAAAATGTTAAAAAACATTTAAAAATAAAACTTCCTATCTCTAATTAAACGGAAATGTTACCGAAATAACTTCAACTTTCACTTTTTTTTAATGATCGGTAAGAATAAAAATGAAGCCGTTTTGGCATTCGAAGAAACTATTCTTTTTCGAATGAACCAGATGGCAAAAAAGTTACGAACATTTTCTTAAAAATGACTTCTTTGATGCAGGTGGAATCTTTAAAGAACAAGCAAAAAGAAAAAAAAATCTTTTTAAACAACATCATTTTATCACAGTAGTTGCTGGGTTACTTGTGATAATGATAAATGAAAGGAATGAATTTAAGTTATTTTTAACCTTTTAAAGAGACTTTTTTTTTCTAAATGATAGTGATATATTAAAATATTCTTGAGACTGAGTTTATTTTTAATGAGCACTTCATTTAACTTTTTTAATTACTTATATTAATTAATAATTAATTGATTAATTATGTGTTGAGATAAAAAAATGAAATAATTACATTTTCGTTTCATCAAAAATGGGGCAAGAACTTATTTCATACTCTAGCATTCTTTATAACTGTAGGTATTTGTGTATTATTTTTTTGGAAATCTCTGTTTACACTAATAATAAAAGAGAATGTACGTGTTTGCTCTCTACAGGACAGAATGTTTGATTTAGAGCTATCAACCCTTTGCTGCCCGAAGTCGAGTGTGACTCGACATTCAAGCCTGTGCATCATTTTGACGTTTTATTTATTTATTTTTCAAATTTAATTGTTGAAAACACCTACGTAATGGTTAAGAGACCTAGATGAAAACAGATTGTTTTTCTGTGCATCTATAAAGCTATAAATTAAAGAATTGTTTTGTTATGCTACGCTCTTATTTGATTGGTCAGGATCCAGATATTACAAGACGAATCTATATAGACGGAAAAATCTTCCTTTAGATAGGATTTTATCTTTAATTTTTATTTTAAACCCCATTTTATTTTTCATTTTCAAATTCATATCAATTTTGATTTTACTAGTCTCTATTAAAATACATAAAAAGATGGATATAGTTCTAAAAATAGTTTTTTTTTAATTCAAGGAGGCTAAAAAGCGAAAATTCATCAAAATTTTGAAAAATCGATTTTTTTTTTACCAAAACAATATTTTCTATTTGCGAGTAGATTTTTATGGCTAAAATTTCACAACTTCAAAAAAGAAAGGGAAAAAATTATAACTTCCTATTTTTCTTATAAAAGGAAATTTATGTTTTTATTATCTAAACAGAACATTTAAAAATGTGTTCTGTGACAAATAGCACGTGTGTGACCTAATTTTTCAAATCTGCCCAGACTGAAAGGCTGCTCCATCATTCAAATACAATATTTTTAATGAAGTGTCTGTGAATAATTGATTTTACTTTTTGTGGGACATATTTGTATACTCCAAATAGGTTTTAAAGATAATGGTTCACCTCTCTAACAGTTTATCGATGACTAAATTAATATATATATATATTTTTACTTTTATGGAACGACATTACGAAATTAAGTTAGTTTCATAGTAACCGAAGGATTTTAACCAAATCGTAAACTAACTCTTATTTTTTCACCCATTATTATTATTATTTACTTATTTTTGAAAAACCACTTTGCGATAGCACCGCGCTCAAGAGCATAAAGTATTCAGATTTCACCCAATTTTATACTAGTTTAATTTTCAAGGCCAGATTAGTTTATTAAAAAATTGATTTTAATATTCTAAATGCGTATAAAGTCGCTATAGGAAAAGGGAAAATATATCAATAAAAATAGGAGGAAAAAAAAAGATATATGGGCAAAAATAGTGGGGAAATTTTATTAAAGCATAAATGAAATATTAGAAAACGATTTTTATGAAATATTATTGTTAAAAACCATTTTTAATAAGAATAAATGCCCCTTTTTATGATTTTTTTTGTTGCTGTCTGGGATGACTGGCGATCATTTTCGTGATATGAAATCTCATTCAATTCCTTGCTTACACGGAAGCCACAACTGAATTTTCGTCCAAACAATTACTTTGTATCAAATCAGTAAGTACACACATTCTCTTTTCGTGCGTAACTTTATTTCTGAATTGTTGGATATTAAAAGTCGGTAATTAAATGACTAAGTGGCCCTGAGACAGTGATTTCTTTCTTTTACTTTGCGTTATTTTGATGCTAACCGACCTCCCCATTAAAAAAAGTATATTTGAGTATAATAGAATAAGAATTGAATAAAAATAGAATAAGTTTTAAAACTTAATTCTTAAGAATACTTTTTCATATACGAGTATTCTCATTTAAAGAATTAAGAGCATTCTCAATAGTCGTAACATAGACACAAATATGTTATGACATAAAGATAATTCTGTGTCTCGTCAGACATATTTCTTAAGAATTTTTTACTTTTCCATTTAAGAATTCTCATTAGAAGAATTGCTAGCATTCTCATTAGTCATAACATAGACATAATTCTATGTTATGAAAAAAACCATTTTATTTCTCATTAGACATAATTCTTAAGAATTTTTTGATTCCTCATACGAGCACATTCATTAGTCATAACATAGACGTAAATCTATGTGATTTTTAAGAGCTCTTTAGTTTCTAATACGAGCATTCTCATTAATCATAACATAGACATAATTCTGCATTTTTAGATATAATTCTTAAGAACTTTTTACTTTCTCATATACGAATATTCTCATATGAAGAATTACAAGTATTCTCATTAATCAATGCATAGACATAATTCTATGTTTCATTAAACATAATTCTTAAGAACTTTTTACTTTCACAAGCGTCTTCTCGTTAGAAGTACATAAAGTATTTTAATCATGAAAAAGATCGACCTTGCTCTTTTGACGTATCTCCATATTTAAGACTTCTATGACTCTGAAAAAAAAAATTGTTTGTAGAATTTAGCTTGTCTTGAATATTAAAACCCAAAAGAAGTCTAAACTAGAGGATTGAAATTAGGCATGTTGATCTTCATATATTTCCATCAAATTTTGATTGAAATGCGTTCAAAAGAAATTTCTTAGTGTGTACGAATTAGAGTGAAAAAAGGTAATTTTAAGGAACGGAGAAATAGGCAGATTAAATTTTATATCAGTTTTAAACCAGGGGTATAATTCGGTTGTAACGGCTACCAAAAAGTGCCAAGAAAAAATGTCGCCAATTTGACGATTTCAATTGCCAGACTGTATAGCATGCGATTCGCACGTTCAAAATGTTTCGTTATGAATAATAATACAATTAAGTATGTTTTTATAATTTGACGAACAAATTTTCTTGCGACTTTTTGTTCGCCGTTACTATTCTATTGTACCTAAACCAAATCAATCTAGGGATGATCATCAATTTGTCTACGTATTAATGGAACGATTTAGAAAATTTGTTTGCCATGTGATTGTAATACATTATATTGTAACGCCATGTTAATTTTAATTTAAGTCGATCGAAAAAAGACGCATACAATATACATTCTTTCTTTCATTGTATTAAGCGACATGAAATGCTCACGTGGGAGACCCAGAAAATAAAAATGTGATCCTGTGTTTGTTACATTTATGGCTTTATCTAAAGCTCATAATTTTTATGCAGTTGTGGAGGAAGGGTTAAAATCTTTATTAGGATGTAAGAGAGAAAATTTTGGAAAGACAACTGTCATTGGTTTACAAATTCATTTGCAAACAAGTTTATAACCCTCTTTAAAATGCCAATCCACCTCAATTTACAACGCTAAGAATAGCATCAATTTTCGCAGATGGTTGACTAATTTACAAGAAACAGCTCTGACAAATTTCATAATCCAATAATAACAAAAAATTGAAACCAGTTATAACAAATTTCATGTCATTATGTGTGAACATTATTATTTTTAAGGCATTGTTTGTATTAATTAATTTGAGTCATTAACCAATTTAAACAAGTTTGAAACAATCATTTGACTATTAGAATAAACATGCGTCGATATATCGAGAATCGCCAAATGTGACAATCATTCTTTGATAACCCTAAAAGTGGAGGTCCCAAAAGCGATAAATCTCCAATTTTCTGCTCGTTCATTTTGAGGCTTTAAAAACTTCAAACCAATACATCATATTCTCGCATGATAAAAACATTTTAATAATAATTAAAAAAAAGTAACAACGTTGCTATTGACTTAAGCTTTTGAATTATAAATTAAATTTCTATTTTTAAATGATTTTGTTGACGATTAATCTCCAAATGTGACACCATTCTGTATTATTTTCTAATAACGTTAAAAGCGAAAAATGGATGCCTCAAAAGCGATAAATCGCCAAATGTGACAATCCTATAAATCATTTTCTAATAACCCTAAAAGTGAAAAATGGAGACCTCAAAAGCGATAAATATCCAACTTGTCGCCAAGGCATTTAGAGGCTTCAAAAATCTCAAACCAAAACAACATGTTCTCATATGATAATAATTAAAATATTTTCAATTTTCAATGCGTTATTTTTTATTTTGTTTAAAATACTGAATCGAACTTTCTTGAAGTTGACATAAAATTAGATGCTTACTCGTTTAGTTCATTGTAACAACCCTAGTTTAATATAATACCTATGTAAGCAATTTCAAAGTAGCTTTTGTAAAGGGAGCGGGGTACCTTAGAACATTGCTTTGGAGTACTTATGGCGTTGAATCAGCCTCTGGGTGCGAATATGTAAATTTTTGGTTTTGAGTAGAGAAACTGCGTGGAGGAATCATTAAAAATTACACTATCTTCATTACTTGGTTTTAATTAGCTTAATTATCATGGTACAGGAATAAAACGGAAAGTTGATATATGTTAAAGAATAGATTATTTAAAACCTTTTAATTCCATAATTAACAAATTTTGCGCTACATTTGGATTCCATATATCGAGCCTACTTATATCGAAATTTTCTATGAATCATATTCTTTTTTTAAAATCTCAATTTTCAATAGAAAAGTTTCTATAAATCGAATAAAATTTCTATACAACACATAAAGCCATTAAAATAAAAATTATGACTATTTATTGCAATAAAAAAACGACCATTGTTTTTGCTCATTAGAAGTAATATAAAAAAAATAAGTGAAAAAGTTTGTTTATGTAGATCCTTGCTTGAATAAAAATTCTCAGAAGATTGGAAGTCATTAACGAAAAAAGAAGGTGCACTTTTTAAAATTTTATATTATTTTTAACTTGAGGATTTATTGAATTCCTTTCCTAATTTAGATACTGATTATTATTTCAAAATTCAAATTCGTTTTAGATCTCGCATACCAAAAATAGTTTTTAAATGGAAATATTTAAATATGTAAGGGACATTCTGATCAGTAAAAGATATAGAAAAGGGAATAAAAAGTAAAGGCATGATTTAAAAAAAAATGCCTAAAGTTTCTAATGTACGATTAGTAACAATTTTGAAAAGTCATTGTTATTTAGGTATTTTTCAAAAGGAATTTTTAATCATAGTTTGTTCTTTTAAATCTTTTTTAACTTTGAAAAATTAATTTGTACAATTTAACTAGGAAATTTAGAAAAACCAGCTCTGTGTATTTCTGTATGTCGAAATTTCTAACTCTTTCTTTTTAAAGAATTTTGAAGTTCTATATATGAAGATTTGATGATATTTTTAAATTTTATCAAATCTCTATATATTCTACTATAATTTCTAGATATCCTACTTCTCTCAGTTTAATATAAAATAATAATACAATGCATGCATGCAGAAACTGTCTGAATATTATTTCCAAATAATGAATTATTTAACGGTAAAAAAATTTAGCATTAAGTCTTGAAATCATAATAATATAGTTAAGTAAAACATTTATAATACGCCATTTAAGGGTGAAACAAATGTACAACAGAAAAAACTAAATTAACGTATTGCAAAAATTTATTTTCAAAATGTGATAAGGCGTTCATATGTTATGTATTGTTACGAAGAGTATTCAAAATCAACTAGGTGAATTGTACTGTGAAAAGTCCAACAGGCTCAGTAAAGTAATAATGACACATATTCTACATGATGAACGAATTCACAGTAACAAAACACAGAAAAAAGTATTTTGAAAATTTGTTTGATTTGTTGATTTCTGTATTTGAAACAACACTTTCAGAAATCAACTGTACAATAAAACAATTTAAATGCAAGTACCAAGCACTCAGAAGGAACTTTCTGAGAAGAATTCGCTCGAACTCTCTCTTGAGCTCAACTCTCTTGAAATGGCTGTCTCTGTTCGCTAGACAACTACCCCTCCCTTGTCTGACTCTTGTCTCTATGCTTCATTTTTTATAGATCTTATGGGAGAGTATAAAATGTTCTAGAAAGTTATTATATATTCGCTCCTAATCGATTTTTCGATTTTGTTAAAAAAAAGTCCACTAGTTTCTCAAATAGGTATTAAATTTGGGGTCAAGATCAAATATTCTTCCGAACATTCCACCAAACCGAAACGATTTCAAAATGGGAAGGCGAAACAGGTCAGTCTACATTCAACATTATACCGAAAGTTCCTGTCTACGCTTCCAACTGGGACAGAGCGAATGTCCTTTTCTTCACTGGACACTGCCCATTCCCGACATACCTTTACAGATTCCATCTAGCCAATTCTCCTTACTGCAGCTGTGGGGAAATAGGATCTCCAATTAACTATGCCATCGCATGCGTACTCACTCTCTCATGGCACATGAGAAAGCCAGAAAGAAGTCTCGAAGAAGAATGGTACAGGAGAGTTGCATCGAATACCCTTTCGCGCGGCAAAATCCACTCCATAGTGAACCATATTCATAAATACCAAGACCTCTTCAAGACCGCACAATAGCTGAGAGTAGAATGCCACTTGCCAAAATCAGCCGAAATTATGACTTCAAGAGTCCCTCAAAAACGCATTTCCTACGAAGGAAATCAAAACCTCAGGGCACAGACGGACGCTACGTATTTCTGATTCTACAGTGATTGTTATGGGATTATGCATACCATACAGATGTTCGCAATGTGATTTATCAATTTTTTACCCTTTTCAGTTGGTAATCTAATTTTCTTGTGAGTTCAAGCATTAGTCACCACTATTTGTTTAAATATTCTTGTCCCCTCTATCCATTTGTAACTTAGGCAAAAAATTGAATAGATAAGTGTAGGTTTTGACGCCGATGGGATTCTCTCTGGAAATCCCAGGATGGTCTATCTCTTTTTTTAGCAGCTTTTCTTTTCATCCTTCCCTCTTGTACTCATCCAACTGGTTAAGCAACTCAGTGTTAGAGGCACCGGCGCACTAGATGCTGTTACGTTATGCTCTGAATTATGTGATAGGTCCTAAAAAGCGCTAACACACACAATCACTTTTATTGGTAGTAGAGATATATTTTTAATGAATATTTGAGACTATTCATTGTGATCTCATTTACCTAAAGCATTATTATTTTCTAGATGTCATTCGTTTATAATTTATTATGATTTGTATACTTTTTATATAAATTATTTATTTCTAGCTATCAATGAATTAATAAAAATAGGTATTATTATTTTTATTTGTATGTTTTTGTTTAATATTTTTTTACTATTTAATTATTAAAAATAATACAAAATCTTCTAATCAGTTTCCTTCTAAAATTTATAGCATTTATTGATATGAAATCAAGACTTCGTTTATGTTAACACCTTAACCGGTTTGCTCGTACCCCGTACGTGCATCGATTTAACGAATTTTGATAGTTTCAAACAAAAAATAAATCATTCATAACAATTATAATTCAATAGTAAAATGACTTCGAATGCGTAGATAAGCCAAGTATTCCATGGATTTCCATTTGAATCCAAATAAGAAAATATTCCCAAAATAGAAGGTGTCATCTTATTAGATAGTAAGGAAAATAAACCGGTTAAGGGATTAAGCAAGTCATTAGTTTAGAAAACCTTGTCATTGGGAATGAATAATTTTACAACAATAAACAATTCTAGTATATAGATAAACAAATAAAAAATCAATTACAAAATTCAATCTTTGCATAATACAAGTTAATTCAAATAAAGTCACGTGAAAAATTCACAGTTTTTAATACTCTGTTGTCTGATTAGGAAATGTGAAATTTCCAGAATTCTGATTATATCTTCATTTTTTTTAACTATCAGCCTATCGTCATCCAATCTGCGTGCACGTGTACGTGTTCGTCATGATACTAAAAGTCTGGATATAGATAGTTAAAAAGAAGATAACATGTGAAGAAAAATAAATTTCTGCGAGTTAATTTTTAGCTCTGATCAATTTTCCAGAAAAAAAAGACAAAATATGGATGTTGAGAAACATAATCATACATGATTTTATTTTATTAACGATTAAAAATTTGAACAAGATATATATAATATAGGGAGTATGAACTAATTGTAGGAATTAAAAGAAAATTTATACACGAAAAAGAACTACGTGCCGACTCTCTGGCACAGAAGTAGCACGTCTTCCTCGTGTTCTGGGAGTACCGGGTTCGAGTCCCGGTTCGGGTATGGATGTTCTCCTGTGTGCTATCTGTGAGATGTGTGAATGTGCCCCCCCCTGTAAAAAGAGGCTGTACAAGCGAATGTGATGAGTGTGTAGCTAAAGTCGTACTCTTGGCCCTAGTTGGCGCTGCTTCAAAAAACAAGAGACGCACCTTTAGGCTTAAATCTGCTGCTGTATCAGCGGGGGGCTTGTCCAATATGGCAAGTGCCATAAGTAACAACAACAAAGAACTACGTGATAAATTCAGAAAAGCTTTAACGTTGCAGACAAGTTTAAGGCAGTTTTCTTGTCTTGGCAGTTTTCTTTTCTATCAATTTGTTTTAATAATCGTTCAATAATGCATATTCTCTTTAGAAAGCATACGAATAAAATATGAGAATGCATAAATCTAAATAAACATTGAATAAAATAATATAAAAAAAACTAGACTGAATTTATTTTCTAGCATATGAGAGAAAATATTATAATCCAAAAATTCGAACTGATTTAATTCAAAGTTAGTAGAAATATTGCCCATTTTTCGTAACGGGAACTCTCGTGACCTTTTAGCACATGGACGTGCCAATTTTTATTTCACTTAAAAGAAATTCGATGGAAGATGGAGAAAGTCATATATACTTTCTATTAAACAAAGCAAAAATATTTTATTCTCATTTTTTTGATCCGCTCTATGTTTGGAAGGTTTTAAATGTATAAAAAATTAATCCCCTTTGGCAACCAACTTGTTCGTCCAAAGTCCTGTTTTTCCTAGTTGCTAAACTATCAATAATGAGTGAATTTATTCAAAATTTCACCCTTTTATTCTTTGATAATACTAAAAATGTAAATTTAATGGTATAAGTGAACTATAAATTAAAGTTCTTGCAAATTAAAATGAGTATAAATGACGAAATAGAACTGAAAAAAGTGAAAATATTATTGCAGACTTAATGTCCAAAAGAGAAATTTTAAAAAACCTTAACACATACAAAAACAAGCGAATGAATGATACAAAGAAATAAGGAAATTTGTTAAAATTCTGTCGAACCGATAAAAGCAGATTGTATATCAAATTAAATTAAGAGATTGAATGATTGCTTTTTTTGTAACTCAAAAATCAACGGTATAAAAAAGTAAAAGAAAATTTTATTTTTAATTAAATTTAAATCTAATTTAGTTGAATTTAAATTTTTAAAAATAGTGTGGGAATTATATGGGAAAGAAATTGATATCATTAAAAACGTATTTTTTGAGTTTTAAGAAAAATAGAAATCCTTTTCGAGAGAGATTATTTTCAGAACTTTCAATTTATTTTAATTAACCTTATTGATTTTGGAAAAGTTATAGTGGTCTTGTCATAAAAAGCACATGAAAAATGTTTTTAAAAATTACATATTATTTAGATAAGAAATTTATCTTTATATATATGTAGATTTTTTTGTAGGGATATTTCAATTTGTGCATTTAAGAAACTTAATAGAAAAAAATACTTTTAGAAAAAGAAAAATTCATTCAAAATTTATATAAATGCTTTAAATGCTTTGACTACACATTTATTTATAACAACTTTTTAAATTTAATTTTTTTTGGATATGTGATAGCAATAGATTTTACGTAAGAATTTATTTCTTATTTTTCGGAATACATCAAACGTACTCAAAGGGTTAATAAAATGAATCGTATGCTAACTATTTACTGATGTATTTGTGCATATACCAACAATTTTCCATTTTTTATTTACAAATGATTGGTAAAACAATAGATAATTTAAGCTGATTTTTATTATATGTTTGACAAAATATCAAAAATCTACTAATATAATTACCAGAATGGTATGACAAATTAACTGCACGTTGTCTTACAGTGTGCTGTGACCTTACACCCTTTTTCCTTTTGCGAGATATGGAATGGATTTCAAAATTAAATTGCCACGCCGGATTCGGCATGTTTCATGTAAGTATTGATTGTTTGGCTTTAGTCGTGATTGTCCAGTAAATGATTATAATCAAATAAAACATAAAAAATAACGGCTGAATATATTTATCAAAATATTACCTGCGAAAACCCAGTAACAAATTTAAAAGGAATTTCTCCGTAATTTTCTAGTTAAAAAAAATCAGATGGTTTCTGCTTGCAGATGATACCAATATTTGGCATTCGAATTCCTATTGAATCTAAACACACACTTTCTCAGATAGCCGATTTTAATTCAGTGTAAAAAATTAAATCGAAAACAGCATTTCCACAAAGATAAAAATACTTTATTAAGACATTTTTCATCAATAATTTCAACATGTCGACTATATAGTAGATACCAATATTTGGCTTTCGATTTTTTCTAAATTCTAAACACTTC
>JAOUZG010040215.1:1447804-1458908 GCA_026289955.1 Argiope argentata
CAAAGATAAAAATACTTTGTTGAAAAATTTTTCATCAATAATTTCTCCATGCCGACTATATAGCAGATACCAATATTTGAAATTCGAATTTCTATAAAATCTTATCACCCCCTTTCACAGATAGCCGATTATAATTCACTGTAAAAAATTTAAATCGAAAATAACATTTCTAAAAAGATAAAAACACTTTGTGGAAACATTTTTCATCAATAATTTCAACATGTCGACTATATATATAAAAAAGAATATGTAAATTTAGACTGGCAGACGAAAAAAATAAAACCGTCTTTTCGTCTGATATCAACATGTATATTTGAAATATTCGAATCGAAGATTTAAGAAATGCCTCCTGTTTGTATAAAAACCGTGTACGTTTCTGTACTTACTTACGAATGTAATAAAATATGAATGTTGAAACATTTCCGCATCGTCGCAGTACAAGATTCCTTAGATGGTTCATCTTCCCATGGTAACTCAACTTCCATGATGGTTGCCATGGTGACGGTCTGCACGGTCTAGTCTGTGTTAAAAATAGTTGCTCTCTATAATATAACAGTTATAATAATTCTCTCTCATAGAGTAGGGATAGCATTTCCGGTTCGAACGGCGATTGGAGATGTAGCGAACTGTCAGGGGGCGATTTAATTTTCACGTAGCTGCGGTGTGTGCCTGCTTAACTAGGGGGAAGGAGTGGAAAAAGATCGTTTTATGCCACAGTATTTACTGAAAAGCCAAGTATTTTCATCGGCTTCTATTAGAAGTTTGGGGAAACGATTTTCCCGGGACGAAGAATATTTATTTCTTTACCGTGGAGGTGGAAGTTAACTGAATTCAGAGAAGAACGGTTTATTTTATTCGATTATTCCCCCTCCAAAAACTTCTTTTGACGTTTTCTATTTTTTTTTTTTTTTTTTGGTGCTCATATCAACTTTTATTATCGTTTTTTTAAAGAAATTAAAGCAAAAAAAAAAAAAAGAATTTGGAACATTCTCAATCTTAAACTTCTGAATTGTGGAGCGTTATAAAGACATTATTGATGCTGTTTGTGAAATATTTATAATATTTCAGTAAAAAAAAAGGTTCCAGTTCGCCATTAACAGACTATATTTTGTTAATTGGCTTTTGGATTAAATACGACTCTATTCAAGTCGTTGACATTTCTAATAACTCTTCATTCTCTGATATAAATAAGAAACGAAGAAATTGATCTGAAAAATGAGTTTCTTCAAATCTAAAACCCGTTGCCAAACACCAGAAATTCTGTAATAAACTTTATAAGAAATTGGATTGTTTCATCAAGATGCTCTCCAGTTATGCAAGACGGTGTTTATTCGAGATCTGACTCTATTGAAGAGTTTCTCACTGACCTAGCATTCCTTTATCTAAGAAGACAAGTAAGTAATTATTTGCACTAATTAATTTTAAAATTGCATTAATTGAAAATATCAAATTCCTTGTTTTTTAAAATAATAATTATAAGCTTAATGATACAGTGCGAATTCAATCTTAATAATGTAGTTTCATAAAATTTAGTGTTTCTTTATCTATGTAGATTTATTAGCATTTTTAAATGTTAAAAGTTAATTAATTCCTATATGCCTGAAATTAATAGTTTATAATATGTAATTTTTGAATAGAATTAGTTTTAACTAAATAAATATTTAATTAATATCATTTTTGTATATAAAAATCAATTTCATTTTTAAATTATTAAAATTGATATTGTTTTAAAATGTGTGATTTCTGTGCGACCAGACCAAAAAAAAATCCCTCCCAAGATAATGACTTTCTAGTTCAAAAAACATAATTATCTATATAATTAGTATATTTATTATAATAGAATAATAATCTTTGAAATATATAATTTAGAATTTCCTTGTTAAGAATGCAAGCAAAGTACAATTTACGAGCCTTAGTTTTATAATTAACATTAACTAAAGTTTTTTTTAAAAATTAGCATCAAGCAAAGATTTTTATAAATTAATATTAAGCAAAATTGCTTGGTTGTCTTGTTTAAAAATTTTGATAATCAGTTTTTTAATATGGGTTATTTTTAAATATCATGAGATATCATGACAACATTTGATAAATAACTTTATCGATATTTTTGGTACTTGAATGACTGTATTTAATTTTTGGTTGATATTCAATGGGTTAAAAATTTTGGTTTGCTGGTTTTATAAAATAATTTAATCCTCCATGAAAATCCAAAATTTCTTTTGAAATTATGTTAATATTATTTAATTTTAAGTTTCTCAACTTGCCAAACATTTTATAAATTATGTATAAATTCATAAATAAGTATAAAGAATTATATTTCTCATAAAACATAAAACCTTGATAATATAGTTATGAATGTTCGCGATTTTTTATTCTTATATTTTTATTTGCGAATAATATTTTATTTCAAGGAATTGAAACCATATTTTTTCTACTTATAAAAGTAATCTTAAATATCAATGACTAATACTTTGCATAATTGTGGTTTTATTTGTAAAACAAGGGTTTTAATCTGTTTTGTAATATTTGCCAGTTAAAGAAATAAATTTTTCATTTTATTTAACATGACGAATAAAAATTTTAGTTTATTACTGAAATATTATTTCCGGTGCATATCCAATCCGTTATAATATAAATTCAAAATAATATTTTGTTTAAACAAATTATTCAATTTCTCAAAGTTAAGTTTTTAAAATTAAGAAGGAAATGTTATAAAATCAAATTCATATTGTATTTATACCATAAATAGGAATCATTTTAAGTCTAAACAAAATTATGTGCATCAGTAATTTATTTTATATTAAAAACATGAAGTTTTTAGTACATCGAAAACACTTGTGGTTTTGGAAAGAGCAAATTTAAAAAGCAAGTTATTCTAAACATTTGCCGTTGGATAACTAATTTACTAACATTACTAGTTGAATGCTTCTGAATCAATAAAGAAAACACTTTGTTAAGTTTGAATTAATTGGCTATTACATGCAGTTCAACCAATTTATATTTATTACTTTTTCAATACAATATTTTTTTTACTTAATTATTTTCTTTTATTCTAAAACATAATCATTCCTGTGTTGAAAATAAAATAACATCTCTCATTATGTTGTAAATAGTTTGTATTTTTATCAACTCTGTAATAACAATTTTGTATACAAAACGATTTCTACGATTTATTGAACCAAAATAAGTCGGATCTGGAAATGCATTTGGTTATTTTAGATTAAAGAAAACAAGTATATCAATAAATTATAGCAAACAAAAGTATAAAATTGTAACGAATGCTTATTTTTTTGTAATTATGGCTGATTAGCTGGGGAATATTATTTTTAAATTACAATATAAAACACAGAATTATTTAGAATAGTTGAAAGCCTTTCTTTACTAATCGTAAGAACAATCAACATTTGTATAAAAAAATACGAAATCATCGAAATATTTATAAATTTATGATCGAAACGAGATGTAAAACTCTCGCTAGTAATAAAAGAGAAAGAATCGCGTTGTATTCTTTTTAATTTTAATGAAAATACAGAAATGCAGTTTAAAAAATAATATATTTTGTTATTTCATTTTCTAACGTTGACTATTTTTCTATAGTATTATTTAAGCAAATTTTTAGAATATCATGTTCTCATGTATATCAAAATGATATCTAATATTTAAATAGATTTTTATTCATTTTGCTAATAAAATTGATAATGTTACTAGTAAATAACATTAAAAATTGATATTTATTCGCATTACCACTAAATATCAATCTTTCCTTTTTATAATAAATAATGAAAAATTGTAACAGGAAATCAAACAACAGGGTTAGAGAAAATCATGTTTTCTTTCCTTATAAAAATAAACTGTCAACAAAACAAATCCATTTCCTTTATTTCATGTTACTTAATGGTTAAAAGAGCAATTAACAAAATAATAATTTTTTACCTTGGTACACTTTCTGTAAATTGTGTGATGTAAAAGTCGCCCTGTACAACAAAACACTGGATTTTGGACCGCTAAATTTGACCAGTAGTAAGTTCTTGTGTTGCTGACATTTTCAAAAAAAAGTTTTTCAAATTCTTTCATTTGATATTTAATTAATTAAAAATGATCGGAATATTAACATTTTTCTTCGATAAAGATAATATAGAGTCTCGCAAGAGCCATTTTTAAATTACTCTGAAGTTCAAAAAATTAGCTTTTTCAGTATCCTAGTTTTTTTCTTCTAATTTTAACAATTTTTTCAAAATTACTCTTAGTAACGTTCTTTTTCTTGATAACGAAATTGAAATCAATTTTATTCTTTCATCAAAATTTTCATTCGTGTAATTATGATAAAAATTTGTCTTTTTTAAACTATAAACTTGAAAGCATAATGTTCATTTTTCATTTCCTTAGGTGATTTTTTAGACTATTCTTCTTACTCTAAATTACATGATGTAAAATTCCTTTTTAATAAAATGTATCAATTGATGCCATTTACCAAAAGAAAAAAAAGACAGGAAAATGAACCTTAAAATATTTTCATGCAAAATTGTTTCGGATTGAAAACTCTAATCTCTATTAAAATAAAATAAAAATTATTTGGGATAAATTTCCATTTTATTATAGACACAGAAAAAAATCACGAATATTTAAATATATAAATTATGTATCTATAAATTTGGAAACATAAAATGAAACTGCGCTGTTAACAGTATCACAATTTTTTAGCTTTTGATTAATATTTAAAAAACTTTTAAGATAATAAAATCGTTTTGTCTGAAAATACATTTACTTAATTAGTTCTTTTACTTTTATTACTAACATAATAGATGATTAGGAGCATTTAAGTATTTTTCAAATAATCTGGACGTTATTAAGAAAATGAAATTTGTTGTTTCAGATTTTGGTATATTTCCATTAATTTTTATTATTATAAAAATATTTCTAATCACAAAATGGATTTTAATGTTTAATAATCTATTTGAATCATAAAATGAGATCGTTTGTTCTAAAGTACTTCCTCTAATGAAAAAATAGAATTAATAAGCATAATTATTCTGTCAACGATCTTTTTAAAAATTAAAATTGTTATTAAAATTAATGGTACGAATTTTGTGTATATTGTTTTACATTTACTGATTACTGAAGAATTTTATCCAATGCCAATGAATAGAAACTTGTTTATTACATTATAGAACTTTTGAAATTGATTAAAATTTGCGATTCACGTTTAACAGAAATAATTTTTAAAAGAAATTAATTTCAAATATTAATATCGAGTTGAGACGTTGCTCCTTGCTTTAAAATAAACAATCCGTTGTCGAACAATAACTGCCTTTCTCTTCGGGTAAATAAATGCTTTCGGGATAAATATCATTTGGGTAAGATAAATAAATATTTTCCTTCGACTGGTTTATTTACTCTTTTTGATGCGTTTTAACACGATTTCACTTTATATTTATTTGTACAAAAATTGACCTCCAAAGCATACATTTTTCATTTGTTCCCTAAGCGTACTTTTTCTTTTTAAACAATAAGAACATTTCGATGTATTCAATGTTGAAAGTTTGAATTCATATTTTTATTAATTTTCTCATGAGAAATCTCAACATTTGGAATAAGTTACTTTATACTAATGAAATAATTTTTATGAAAACATTTATTTTTAATCAGAAACATTCTTTAGAGATTAAAAATATTATTTTTGAAGGGTTATAGTGAACTTCAGTTTTTTGCCCCGGTATTTTTTGAGGAAAAATAGTAAAAATTTCTGTGTTTATTAATGAGAAATTCGTAATAATTAATCAATTAAAATTTTTAATCAATGCATAATTTAATTGAATTTACTTTTTATGTAGCATTTGAAAACCTTAAAACAACAATCGAAAACTCATTTGTTTAAATCTCTGCAATAACAATATTTTAAAAAGTAAAAGAATTAGAATTATAAACTGTAACTCAAAAAAATTCGTAAATGATTGGAAATTTGTGATTATTTCTTAGTTTGAAGGGTACGAACATATTTTTTTTTTAATATGACATCAATCACAGTAGAGTCGTAGCAAGACAGAAATTATTCAAAAGAATTATATTTATTTCTTAAAGTTTAATCATTTTTTCTTTTCCTAACATAAATTAATAATTAACATAAACATATATAGTATAAATTAAAAAACATTGGCCTCAACACTGCAACTCTCTGACGTATGAAGACTCATGCACACAGAAATTGAAGGCTACCAGCAGATGTTCCTGTGTACTAACCATGGTTACGCCTAAAAAAAATTGCTATCGTAAAGACAAATACTGCTGTCCCAAATGCAAGAAAAAACATCATGTAACAATTTGTAAAATTCCAATTCTGCCGCAGCATTTACGAACAAAATTGATATACTTAAGTCCAATTTTATCCATTTGCAAACTTCATGTGTTTTTGTAACGGGTCCAACTGGTTTTACAAAACTTACATGTTGTCTTTAGGATGATGGTAGTCAATGCATTTTTATCTCTTTTGATCTTTTGAACAAGTTAGTTCATGAGTAATATATGGCTGAGACTTGCATTGTTAGTATAGATTGTATGTGGAAGTCCTTTTCGGCCAACAAATCGTTGAAAAGTTTGGAGAAATTTGTAAGTGATTTGACACGAGTTCAATGTGTAATGCACGAGTTGTTGCACAAGTAAATAGCTCTTTGTAGATTGTGTTTCTTGGTTTCAATTATTAGAAAAAGGTTTGTTACACAATTCGCAACATTCACTTACTTTTTTTAATTAAAAAAATTGATGATTTGATACAATCTGCATACGGAATGATCACGAGACAAATTTTAAGGACAGGTTAGGCATCATTTTTATAATAAAATATGGGATTACAAAAGTTAAGAGCAACAGTAACAATGAAACCTTTACCAGAAAATAAAAAAAGGAGATAATTAAATAATAATTTAATACCATAAAAATATTGTTGCATAAATAAAGCTCTTTCAACTTATATAAAATAGAAAGAAATATCAATAACATTCTTTTGAAAAAAGCTTAAAACAAAAGTTCAAAGGTGTTGCTAGATATGCATGTTTCACATCTTACTATTCGCGTATTGTTAATTTTTAATTCATTAAACTTATGTTATTTTATTTGGCATTTTTTAGTAAGCCTGGCGTCAGCGAAAAATCGCCAAATATTGTAGAATACCGCCAAATTGCCTAAAGTGATTTTAAAACGAAAAATCGTCGAATAATGTAGAATAACGCCATATTTCGTTGCCAATTTTTCGCTGGCGCCTGATTTACGAAAAAGTAGAGTTATTTTATCTGCAGTATCTATTTAAACGTTCCATCTATATCCAGAATTATTTTGTAAAATTAATTCAATTACAAATAGCCTCTGAAGGTTTTTTTTTTTTTTTTTTTTTTTTTGCGTTTCCAATTCCATTTCTGTTTTAAAAATTGATTCGTTTTTATATTGTGTAAGTTTGATTTTACTTTAAATGTATCCTTGATTTTTGCTCTATTCTATGTATATCCTTATATATGCAATTATTATTTTATATTCTGCGCAGTCTTTTAAATTGTTTACATAAATGTCTTAAATACTTTGGCACGGCGCTATAAGCAAACTTATGAAGATTCAGAATGTGATTGTCTGTTCCATGATTACTTCGAAAAAGCTGGGACAATTTTGATTATTTTATAATTGGACATACTTAAATTGGACATACTTAAAAACGCAGTAGGGGTAAATCCAGTTCAAAATCTGATTTTTCTGTCGTAAATTCTTTAAATACATATAACAAATTTCTGAATTTACGTAAATGTGATTTCATTTGCCAACCTGTTGAACTAAAAGTGTGGTACCATTAAATAATTTCTAATCAACCCTTCCAGAATTGTAACTAGCTTTCATGCAGGAAGATATGTTTGTACAGAACGACTAAAACTATTTCGATGAAGCTTTGTGAAAATGTTTTCTATTATTAAATTAAAAATCCTCGAAATGTAAGCTTATTCTAATTTAATGTGTAGGAATATTTCATTAAAAGGCACATACAAATAGACAAAGAATCATGACATTTTAATGTTCCGTATTTTCTGGGAAAAAAAGCAATCTTAAAAAAGGTATTGGCAATGTATGAAAAGCCGACGTTCTGGTACAGGGGTTTCGTGTCTACCTCGTGATTTGGGCGTCCTGGGTTCGTATCCCGGTTCTGGCATGGTTGTTTCCTATCTGTTCTATCTGTGATATGTTTGAATGCCCCTCCCGTAAAAAGGGGTTGTGCAATTGAATGTGATGCGTGAGTAGCTGTTCTGTACGTGATGTCTTTCTGCAATGTGTTGTCTTCTTCTGTAAGCCCCGTGTGATACTTAGTGGTGCACGGAGATTTCTAAATGTTCAAAAAATGTATGAAAAATATTATTGATGTGCAATCAAATGAAAGGAAATTGTTATATTTTTAATTTGTTTTTTTTTATTTCATTAGAATTCGAATAAAATTAAAGAAAATATTATTAATTAACATTTATATTATTGAAATACAGATATTAACGCTAATATTATTTCAAATGATGATCTCGATTTTTTTCTCCTATCTCAAACAAGGATTTTATTAGGAAAAAAAATGGCCCATGCAAGGTGCACTCTGCTGAAATAATCGTTCATTTATATATTGCAAACCAAGTTTAGAAGCTAGAACCTGTTGCCATCCAGTGCTAAAGCAAGTTGATACTATAATATTATGCTAGGCAGAAAACAGTTCCCCAATAGCAAGAAATTGTATTACGAATTGGCTTAATGAATATGGCAAAGTAGCGCAAAAATAAGGAAAAAAAAAGGAGCTATTTCTGTGTTCCTCTGGGGGCTGGTAGCTTTACAGTTCATAAAGAGGCTCATCATGGGGGAAATTACAAATAACGATGTCCATCTTTCTCGCTATTCTCTTTTTTTATATAATTTATATTCTATTTTTAAATTTTAATTTTAATATAGTATAATATTTCAGTTTTAACTTTAATATTTGCGAAAAAAAATTATGTAGTTTTATCCTGTTTGTTAGTATATTTTAAAGTTCCTCCTTCCGTTATAAATCAAATATTAGTCAAAAATAAACTATTTTATAAACAAGAGTTGGAAAATAAAAGTAAATCTTGGAAAACAATTTTAGATGCGTCAATTTCAAGTTTTATAAATACGAGGCAAATTAAATCTAAATGAAATTCTATTTTTCATACTGTAAATGCAAAAAAGCATTAAAATTTGATCCTGAATGTTACATTTTTGTCATAGCAAACAAGTAATATATATTTAGTTGGTTTTAATACTTGTAATATATTTTTTATGTATATTAGCAAATAATATACATAAGTTGATGACTACAGCAAATAAAACCTAGAAAAATGTCATTTTGAGCATGTGTTTATATGTAATGAAATAAATAGGAAATGTGATATTTTTTTAAACAATAAATGCGAGACAAAGTTTTTGAGATCGTTTGCAATATTAAAGAGACTCATTCGAAGAAACGATTAAAATGAATTAAAATATAATTTAACTCGCACGAGCGCGTGGTGCTTGGTCGCTCAAGAAATGATGTTCTGACATGATGTATTGAAATATGCGTAGCAGGTTTCATTTGAATCTTTTTAAATATAGGTTTTCTTCAATTAATAGTGAACTATGGGTAATAGTTAAGTATGGGGCAAAAAAATGTAATCACAAAAAAAAATAAGAATAAATTCTGGTAGAGATTTGTGTTTAAGTCTGGTTATTCAAATTTGTCAGCGAAAATAATTGACAGAAATGTCTTGAATCGAAAGAGTATGTTAAAATATATACTAAATTGTCAGTTTATTGAATTTCGATTAGTTATCATTAATTATTACTTCATTTTTTTATGTTTCTTCACTTTTAGTGTATTTTAAATTTTTTATTTTAAAAATATGATTTTGAACTAGTTTTCTTATATATTTTGAAATGATATTAATCTGAAATATTATTATGAATTTCCAAACCTATCGAAATGAAGGCTAAAAAGCAGAACGTTTATGGGAAATATAAAGATTTAAGGAATGGATTTGCATTTTACTGGCGCCAAATAACCACGTCTAGATGTATTTCGCCAAGCACAGGATTCCGACAGACGGTTCTGTCCCTATACGTGGATTCAATATTGATTCCCATTTATAAATGGGAATTTAATCAGGAACATGCTCGGTCCGAGACTATCTATTCGATTCGACTGATTCGATAAAATATAATACTGCAAAGCAGGGTAAATATTAATCCAAGATGGCGATGCAGACTCTGCTTCGAATAAAATCAACATGTTTGTGTCGAAGACACACTTCATACCCTTAAGTCCTTAAATTTCTTCCATTTGGCAAACAATGAGTGTTTTGGACCAACGTATTTATATATGTGTGAATCAAACGTGTTATTAACAGATGTAGCATCCATATTTACTTTTTGCCACACTGATTAATTAATTATATTAGTTTATTATGACATTTTTGTGTTTAAAATCATAATAAACACTTATTTATAAGATTATTTCCCACTAGGTATTAGAGAAATTGATATAATTAGAGATTTTTTGTATCAGGATCACATGTTAAATTTTATTATCACGTCAGAACATGATGTTATTTTGGGAGTGAGATTCAACAAAAATCTGTAGGCGAAAAATTGAAATTTTATTAACTGCACGAGCATTTCAAAAAGTTAGATTTTAATAACGCGTTGCCATTGCTTTTACAAAAACTCTGATAAAAAATGACTACAACAAATAAAACCTAGAAAAATGTCATTTTGAGCACGTGATTATGTGAAATGAAATAGGAAATGTGATATTTTTTTCAACAATAAATGCGAGAAAAAAAATTTGGGGGATCGTTTACAATACTAAAGTGTCTCATTCAATGAAACGATTAAAATGAATAAAAAAATAATTCAACTTTCACGAGCACGTGGTGCTTGGCAGTTCAAGAAATGATGTTCTGACATGATACATTGAAATATGCATAGCAGATTTCATTTTAATCTTTATTTAATTTGCTTGTATTTTTTCAATTCCTACTATTAATTCACAATCTCCCTATATATATATATATATATATATATATATATATATATATATATA
>JAOUZG010040215.1:1458918-1471609 GCA_026289955.1 Argiope argentata
TATATATATATATATATATATATATATATATATATATATATATAATTTCACATTTTCAATCGTTAATAAAATACTTTCTATTTATCCACTCAAGTTCAAATACATTATTTTAAACTTGTAGTGGATGACTTGATGTTAATACAGTTTTTTCAAATATTAATTCATTAATTTTTTTATTAATTAATTAAAAACTAACTTAACTTCTAGCCAAAACTCTTCATTTCCTCGCCGCCAAATAAGTAATGAATTCAGTTTGTTTCCCCCCTACTCTAATCAGGTTAGTCTTAACATGTTTTCGGACGATTATTTCAAACGATGCTGATTTTCTTAGTGTTTGAACTTATTCATATAAAGTTAAACATTGTTAATTCATAGATTTTTCGGATTCATTTTGAAACACTTTTGAATTAAAATAAAACAGTATAAAGGAAATTAAAAATTACGGTACTTTTCCGTTATTCGGGCTCAAGCAAAAAATTGTAGAATTTCGCTAAATCTCTTACGGAAATTTTGAAAAGAAAATTTCCAGATAATATAAAACCGCCAAATTTCTTTGGCGATTTTTTGCTTGCGCTCGGTTAATGAAAAAGTAGCAAAATTTCTAATCTGTATTGCGTTGCCCAAATTGGCGTTGAAAATTCACACATTGTTGATCTAAGTATTAATTACATTTTTTTAATGTTACTTGTTTAAATATCAATGGCAGATTTGCATGGACAGAGTGAAAAAAGGACGAGAAACAAAATTTTTAATAATTTTAGATATAATCAATAAAAAACTTAACTATATTTTTCACTTTTCGCATTGAGGGAAGATCACCATAAAGAAACCAATGGCTAGATGACTTCAAAGCACGATAACACTGGATAGATATGAGATATGAATTGAATTAAAATAAATTTCGTATAAAATAAAATTTGTATCGCCAATTGCAAGTTATCATGTGTTTTCATATGAGAATCTTATCATTTTTAAAGTTATTATTTAACTTAATTAATTTAAGTCATTGTGACAAGCATCTTTACCATTTTTTAATAACCCTAAAAGCAAAAAAAAAAAAAAATGATGCTTCAAAAGCGGTGAGTCGCTGATCTACGCATTTTGAATTTTCAAAAACCTCAAACCAAAACATCATGTTATTACATGATAATAAAAGCGATTTATTTATTTATGCAAAATAAATAAATAAAAATATTAAAACAAAGTGAGATTATCGTCATTTCCAATTCGTTTTTCACAAAAATGAAGGGGAAAAAATCTTTCATGATCCAGATTAGTAATCCTCTGCTAAACATATTCATAAGTCTACTTAAAAACTCGTAAATCTACCCAAATGTAAAAAAAAAGATTAAAAACCGCATGAAATACTATCTAATGACATATAGTAAGTTGTAGAATAGCATGATAATTTTCTTACCAGATTAAGATTCTGTTCTGATTAAATGCATTCATGATTTTGAAGTATTAAAAGATCTGTCAGATTTAATCATAAAAGTCTTTTCGAAATCGTCTGCTTTCTTTGCTTTTAAATGTGATTTTTTAGAATCGTCTGCTGTGCAATTATTGGTGAATTGTCAGAATCTCATGTGACTTCAAAACCAATCGATTTTGAAGTTATATTTGCTTCGAAATTATGAATATGACTCATGTTTTATCGTTTTCTTTGAGAAGTAGAAGTACTTTCAAAACAATCTTTCATTTTTTTTTATTGAGCGAAGCCAAACTTGACGGATAATATGGAATAGAAAGTTAGAATTAAATACTATCCATGCATAAAATGGCCGTAGTATTTAATTTCCAGTTCTGGACGGAATGACCAGCAATTTGCCCACTGCAAAAAAGAAGCAAAGAAAAAACGTGTTTATTTTTTGTTGTGCAATCGTGCAGATAGTTTATCATTTTTTTTATTTGACCGGAGTCGAATCAGAGTCACGCAAACGGCCAAAAGACCTGTCATTACAAAGAACAGCACTGAACATTTCAATAATTGTTGAGACAGGTTGAGCGAGATTTTCTTTTTTTTTTTTCATTCTAGTATTATTTAAAACAAGTGATTCGTTTATTTTCGACAGTTTCTGATTAGAATATTCTGTTCTTGCACGAAATAAAATTTTCATATTCTTATATAATTCTAATAAGAAAATATTCTGTTCTTACATAATTCTAGTAAATTTATTCTGTTCTTATGTAATTTTTTGATTGTGTAAGTTTTAAGTTACCTTTTAATGAGCTAAAATGTTATTTTAAATTTCATAACTAGGAAAACGAAGGTGAAATTTTTGTGCCAAGGAATTTTAACCAGCTTTTATAGCGGTTCTTTTTGCGTTGTAAAGATTTATAAAGATTCTTCACTCTTGCTAATATTTTAATAACTTTTTAAACCCGGCTTTAAAATTTTATTCATTTTATTTACGATTATATAAATTGATATTATTCTTAAATGCTCATTTTCTTTTCATTTTACAATTAGTAACATAATTACAAAATACTGAATTTATTGAAAAAACAAACAAAAAGAAAATGAAATCTTCGATCGCAAATTTCAAATTATCATGTGGGAACATTATTATTTTTTTAATCATTAGTTGTCTTAATTTATTTAAGTCATGAACCAGTTTAAACCGATTTGGAACCATCACGAGACTTCTCTATCGATCTCTGTCTCTCTCTTTATATATAAATAAATAAATGTATGTAATGATAATTTTTTTAAACTTTCATTTTCAATTTTTCCAATTGGAAACAAAGTTTTGGAGCTCCACTGATTTTGAGGCGAAATAGCAGCTATAATGCCATAGTTCTAAGTCAACATTTTAAAAAAGCACCTGCCGTTAAAGAATCATACTTAATAATAAAGCAATACTGATAAAAGCAAGTCAACCTTGGGCATTTAGGCTTTGTTCATTGCCTTCGCGATTTCAAACTTCAATTATTCGTTGCTTTCAATTATTCAAAAAACCGTCACGAAAATAACTTCATGTTCTCACATGATAAAATATTTTTCACACATTTCATTTTTCAACACACTTATCCTTTTCAGTTTGTTGCTTGGTCTTTCACGATTTTCTCTTTAAACAGGAGAGCTTTTGAAATTTTTAATTATGTAGCACCATTTTGTTAATTATTTTTGTTAATTCATTTTAGGCAAACTTTCATGCATTTTGAGAATTTGAACTTACTTTTTAACCCATTCACTGCCAAGCCTAAATTGTATGAGGTTATTCCCATTGCCATTTCTGTTTTTGTGTGCTATTGTTAATCTAAGTTTTATTATTTCAAATAAATACACATATTTTGTCATAAACAATCATTTACGTATATAAAATTCAAACACGAGTATATTCGTGGTCGGCAATGATAATAACTTCATACAATTTAGGTTTGGCAGTGAATGGGTTAAATAAAGTAAAATTTCTGTAAAAACAATTTATCTGTAGCTTTTTTTCAAGTTTTTACACTTGTATATTTATGTTTGTGGCATAAAAGGTGCGAAAGTTTCACAAGTTGTACGTTATAATATATTGAAAGTATCACGAGTATATTCGTGCTGGCAATGGGTAACACCATGCCAACCACGAGTATATTCGTGGTTAGCAGCGAATGGGTTAACAGACAAAATTGTTATAGATTATATAACAATTTTTTTAAAATCCATTTTGATTTCGTAATTCAGTCATAGGAAATTATATTTGGCTGTTCAACAGATTTCTGCCAAGACATGACATCGTAGTTTTCTCTTTAAATCAATCGAAGTCACTCTGGTCTTGATAAAAGAAAGCCAATCTCCTCTTATGTGAAACATCTTTCCCAGACGTTTCCTCATGAATGAAATTTCACAAAGCTTGGTAATGGTCGTGAACGATGGGTCGGATATCCTCTATTCCAAAGCTAACATTAAACGATGCAATGATAACACTAAACGATTATTTTTGGTCAAATTTGAATATTTTAGTTCGGAATCAGAAAATGTTGAGAGCATTAAACGAATGATAACATGAGACCCAATTGCATTTGGCGATTTCTGCTTTACTTTTCGTCTTCCATAATGTTGCAACCTGCTGCAAGTTTCTCGGAAATCCAGCACAATAGAATAAATCAGATGCAAAAAATAATACAATATTGGGGCAGTATAAGAAATCAATATATGTATTACTATCAATACCTGCACGGCGTTGCCCTTGGCATAGCATCCAAAAAGAAAAATTAACTAAAAGCGTAAATCTAGCCTCTACCGGATATGACACGGGCATGTTACGCTACCTCAAACAAACATAAAAATATATTAAGAGATTATCAAAAATAGCTACAAAACAATTTTTTACTGCACACACTCAGAAAAATTCAGACTGTTGCAAAGGTAAAAATATGATATGTCCGTAGACAAAACACAGACGATCATTTCGAGGTTGGATTCCCATCTTTTCGGTATAATGAGATTTAAACCGCCGTTAAAAATCAGACGTCAACAAAGAAATGTAATGCATATGCATACCACAACTCTTTTATTTGCACATGCGCAGTTTGAGGTTTTCACGCATGCGCGGATAAGTTAAAATCGTAATTATAAGATTTTCCTTCCTATTCTCATATTACTTGAATGCACTAAAACCTTCCCCAATAAATGCTTTTCAAAACGGTATAAATATCTCCAATATTAGTTAACTATTTCTCGAGGTTTTGGGGTTCTAACAGAAGCTTTCCTTTTATAGTATGTATAGATAAACGACTGTAGAAACTCAAAAACAAAGATGGCAATCATACTATGAAACTAACTAATAATTCTAACACATTAACACTTCTTATCAATTTACAATACCATTCCTAAGTGCGAACTAATTATTCTAAAAATAAAATCAGTCGAAAATATTCAGATGCCATCTGCAGTTTTCTTCCGAAAATAAGACCTAATCGACAAACAAATCATATCCAGGATTCTCAGAATATTCGCTATATAAACCGTATTCTCACAATAAACCCAGGATGAAATTATCATTTATATGGGTGCCATGGTAACGGACGAGGTGCCGAATACGTCACAAGTTGCAGATTTGATAAACATCTGACGCATCTCACCTAATCGGAATTTTCAATATTCGACGGATTTAATGGGAATAGCGTTTTGATCTTAAAATGAGATGGCAGCAGAAATAAAGGGAGATAAATTTCATAAAGGAAAAAAAAAGTTGGTTCTCCGAATGCTTCGTAAATGGCGATAGCTTTACCAACAGCTAGAAATATTAAGAGTAATTTCAAGTCAGGTAGATAATAATCATTTACTGAGTTGGTGAATATAATCTGTAAATAGATTATTGGCAGAAGAACAAAATATTTGGTACCTCATAGAACTATGTTCAAGCATTTGTTCTAATAATGGCAAAGAAGTAATACCGATGTTAGGTTCGATAACTCTTTTCACTTTGCCCATCTGTTCAGGACATTGGAGGAAATGGCATTACAATTTGACCTTCAAAAATTGAAATGAATGGAATGAAAGAGATAAGCGTATTAAATGTAATATGGATAAAAAGTAAAACATGTATATCTACAGAGTGTTATTGTTGTTGTGGTGGTGTTCAGCTTTTTATAACTTTTATTTTATGGATTTTTAATTATTATTACTTCGATTTGAGTTTGTAATGAATTATTGATATCGTTATTAAGTAATTTAAAATATAATTAATTAAATATCTATACATAGTATAAAATGAAGCTCTTTTTTATTATATTCACAGTCCGAAATAAATAAAAATATGCATTTTTCATAGTAGTAAAATAAGCTAAGTAGTAAGTAGTGAAAATAATTTTTTAACACGCTGGTTAAGTAAAACTATGTTGGAAAATGTGTCTTGATTGGTCATATATTAAAAGGAGACTGACAGACGGACTTTTAATATCCTTTTTGATTAAAAAACTTTTAAAAAATTGGGGGAAGTCTACTGTGCGTTGAATTTTCAACGGCCTCGAATTAAAACAGATTTATTTCTGCAATAAAAATCAAGCAGTTCACAGCACAGGTAGATAAAGAAATGTGAGACGCACTGAATAGTTATCATTATTTAAATGAGGCGATCTCTCTCATTCCGAACCTAACCCACTGCCACCAACTTTCATCAAACTTCTTTTTTTCTCTTCCTGGAATCCATTTTTCTCCGTAATCGTTAATTCAATTCCGGGTGAATACAAATCAAATCTCCGGCTCTTATCTCGCAGCTACAAATCCTGTGAGCACCTACGTCCTGACTCACAAGAGGCGATCCCTATCGCTTCCCGTAACTCTTCTTCAGGGAGATCGTATCTGCGTTCGTCTCGGACGACGTGATTTGTGTGAACATGCCTATCGCACTCCAAAATCGAGAAAATCGCTGAATTTTTCATTGTAAGCAAATGAGAGGTGTTTTACGGGCACGCTTTTGAGACAAAATTTGGTTGGAATTAATTAATTTTTATAGCTCGCCTTATTATACCGCAATTACAACAAAGAGGATGTCCAAGACCATGATAATGGCCGTTCTTAAGTTTCCATCTATTGCATATTTTTTTTGGAACAGTTATTATTATTTTTTTCTGACATCGAAAAAGTGGTTATGATTTTTTTTTTTGCGGTTTTCAACAATGATAAGGGGGAAAAACTGTGTAATGTCTTCATTTCAGATATAATCTATTTTTTTTTTCTTGCGTCGAATAATTAAAGCACTTTTATCCTTTTTGTATACCAAGAGAAAAAAAATTGATGTTTTGATCGCTTTTCCACTTTAAAAATACATTTATTGAGAAAAATGGATACAATACATATAAATCAAAATATTTTTCATTATTTTTCCGCAACTTTTACCCATTTTCGTCCGAGCGATTGATTGTCTTCGACTTTTTTTTGGTCCTCCAGGCCATTCTTTGTTATCATCATCGAAATCATCACTTCTAACTTGATGAAACCAAAACGGATAATTCGGTTAAGAAGGAACACCATCACAACAAGTTTCTAATAATGTTTAATGGGCTTTGGCAACTAAATTTCTACAAATCAAACAAAAAAATGAATATTTAAAATGAAATTTGGAGCATTCCGTGATTGGGGTCTTTATACACAGAATAACTCAATAACTCGGCGTCCTAGCATAGGAGTAGCGCGTCTTCCCTGTGATCTGGACTTCCCGGGTTCGAGTCCCGGTTCGAGCATGGTTGATCTATAAGGTGTTTGAATGTGCCCCCTTGTAAAGAGTGGCTGTGCAAGCGAATGTGATGAGTGAGTAGCAAAGTTCTGATTCTTGACCCTAGTTGGTGCAACTACAAACAAGAGACGTTGATTAGGCTTAAATCGCTGACTATCTCAGGGATCTTGCCCATGGCAAGTGTCATAAGAAACAACAACAACATAATTCAATAATACTAAATGGAAAACTCTCAAACGATAAAGTAATGGTAAATTAGTAAAACCCAAAACCATAGCTGTTTATATAGTTATTTCACATATTTACCAATAGATGCAGCTGATTAAAATACATGCAAGCTAATATTATTTCCAAAAAAAATTGGATTCCAGATTTTGACAAATTTTCGCGTTTCAGATCTCGTTTCAATCCAAAAATCGGTTTTATGACATTATACTTATTTCTGTGTAAACTATCAAACATTTTGAGTTAATAAAATGTATCTATACTGCTATTATAAATGTGAAAGTTTGGATGGATGGATGATGTTAATCAATCACGCCAGAACGGCTGAACGAAATTGGATGAAATTTAACACAGAGATAGATTATAGTCTACAGAAGAACATGGGCTAATTTTGATTCCGGTTAATTGCGTGGTTATTTTTTTTATTAATTAAAAACTAACTTTTCCACCAAAAAATAAAATAAAAATCTGAAAACATCTGCCTGATCTTTTTGAATCGTTGCTTTTCATTTTTCTATTTCCGGTGTTCATTTATTATAAATAGGTTAAAGGAATAATTATTTTGTTCTGTTTAAAATCGTCTGCTGACGGATTTCATCAGAATAGAAAATTTAAAAAAATCTACCCGAACTTTTTGAATCTTTTTTTAAACCGTTTTTCATTTTAACATTATCTTACCATTCTATTGGAATTCTTTGGGATTTATTTGTTCTTTCCTTGATTTCTCGGCAGAAAGACATTTTCATCACTTAAAAGTTCAGCTGTTTTTGTATAAAATTTCTTAAATCGTTTCATGCTCATAAGAAAAATTAGTTGAACGCAGTAAGTGTATTCATTCTTTCCAATTTCTATTTAACAAAAGCATCTGTCGGTAATAGTGAAACTATTAAGAACAGGTGTATTCATGCTTTTTCTTACCCTGTTCTTGTGTTAATATAATTCAATCTTTCCTGTTCATTTCTCTTGATTTTTTTCCATCTCTACGTATTCCTTTTGCCTACTTTCATTATTTTTGATTAAATTTTTTGAGTGCATTCCAATTGACTTTGAAAATTTATACATGCATACGGTTTCGAGAACATTTTAGACTGTCAGTTCCCACATATACACATCAAAATTTCCACGCGTACGAAGTCGCGGGTAAGAGCTAATTTTGATATATATTAGCAGCTTGTGTATATAGCATCTAAGAAGAAAAATCAGCTTTAAACTTAAATCTAGACTCCACCCGATTTGGCATGGGCATGCTTCGTTTTTTGAAATGGGCACTTCTGATTTCTGAAATTTGAAATGTTTCTAGTTTTATTATTCAGACCGTTAACTAAACTTTTAAAATATGCCCTTCTCAGAATGTTTTTTTTTTAAATCAAAATTATTTATTTAAATAATTTTAGCAAAACATCTCTAAATTGACATGTGGAAAATTTACAACTTTTGAACCTCATGATGTGGGAACATTGAACTTCTCAGATTACTCCGAGACAAATTACTCCCTTAACGTACGAAATAAATAAATAAAAAAAGGAAATGGCTATGGTAATGAGGTCACGAAGCATGGACGATCCATTCGATTTCTGTTTATCGATTTCATCTAAGGACAATATTTGGAGACGATGCTTCACAATCTCAGAAGCTATCTGTCTAAATTTCATTCATGCAGATCCAAGCTTTCAATTTTTTTATTACTGCTTCTCTCGTGACGTCAAAGAATAAACCAAGAGAGTGGGATCCATTAACTGCAGGAACTATCGATTCTTTGAATCTGCTGAATATCGATGGTAATAATCTGAATCTTTCGCGATAAAATATTAAAGACATTTGATTTGTGTGTTATAAAAGTAATAATATAGCAAAAACTTCAGTTACAGAACAGAAAGCATTACAAAATAGACAGTCAAAATTTTTTTAATGAAATCTGCTATGCATATTTCAATGTATCATGTCAGAATAAAATTTCTTGAACGGCCAAGCACCACGTGCTCGTGTGAGTTGAATTATATTTTTATTCATTTTAATCGTTTCATTGAATGAGTCACTTTAGCATTGCAAACAATCCAAAAAAAAACTTTGTCTCGCATTGATTGTTTAAAAAAAATATCCCATTTCCTATTTATTTCATTTTAAGTAATCACGTCCTCAAACTTACATTTTTCTAGTCCTTATTTGGTACAGTCATTTACTTATTTTTTTAAGTCAGGGCTTTTGTAAATGGGTTGGCAACGCGTTGTTAAAAGCTGATTTTTTGAGATGCTCGTGCAAATAATAATATTTTTATTTTTCGCCAACGGATTTTTGTTGCCTCATTCCCAAAACAGCATCATGTTCTGACATGATAATAGAAGCTATGAATAGGGAAAGACGAGAATGTAATGAAATATTTTAGGTTTACTTAATAAGAGTAAAAATACATTAAGAATTAACCAGTTAACTGTTTTTGACGGGTATACATGCCATGGAAAAAATACATTTTCCTTTTTGATGAGTTTATTTGTTAGGTGTAATAAGTAGTGACATTTTGAAGTTTGAATTACAATTTTTTTAAAAACCTAGACATATTCGTAAGTTTCAAGATATTTAAGATATTGTGAGGCCAAGTCGAAATCAAAGGAACAAATAAAAGATAAATAAAAATTATTATAAAAGAACCCATGTATAATATGAATTGTTTTTCTTAAATAAATCAATGTGTTGCCATTCAACTTTTTAAAAATTTATATGCAAAAAATGTAAGTGAGCTTAAATAAATATATGTGGTAACTAAACTAAAAAAATCTTTTCATTTCAGCATCATTTCATACTACGCATACTCTGTGTTTGACGAGTGTTCTCGTCGTCGCTAAATTTTTCCGACGTAATTCAGATACACATTTTCTGAAGAAATCGGTACAGTTATCTGGTTAAGAAATTATTAAGCATAAACCATAAAATTCTTTAAAAGTGTATGAGATTTAAAAAACAAATTCAGTTCAAAAATATTTAAAGCGTATTTTAAATTTATTAAATTGAATGTAATCGATCTCAAAAATATTAAAAATTCAAAAGTCGAATATAATTAGCTATAATGGCATTAAAAACTCATTAGAGATTCAATAGTTAAACACATTCAATTCTAAAACTATTTAAAAACACATCAGGAATTTAAAAATTACAGACATTCGATTTTAAAAGCACCAAACGACATATTAAAAGTATAAAAATCTTCAAAAATCTTTTTGAATATTTTATAAAATTCAATAATGAGAATTGGTCTAAGTAATTAAATTTTACATTCACGTTCTCAAACAATTTGTTAACTTTAAACTATGATTGGTTAATATTTATGTTTGATAGAAATAAAATTAATCCTTAAATTGATAGTCCGTAATATGTATATTGGCAACAATATTGTTACTAAAAATTTTCACACAAGAACGATGCGAAGATGCAGACTTTAGAAAAATGCTTATTAATTATACGCTACACAAGCTACAAATTCACAGTAGATTACTAATAATGGTAACAGCAAAGCTATAAAACGCGCGTGAAAGAGAAAAGACGCTCTCTTAAACTAAGCCAACTAACGTAGCTCGTTCTCCGAACCGATCTGATTCCCCTCTTTAAGCCGCGCTTCTTTAATACCGTCCCGTTGAAGTGGGCTGAAAAAAGTCTCGATCGTTCCAGACAACTGTGGAACTTTCCCCTATATTGCCTAAGAACAAATCTTTATTTCTTAGCTTCTGTGAGACATTTTAGCATGTAATGAAAACCGTTGGCGACCTCATTACTTCGCCAACGAGCCTAGATTTCCAAATCTGTCAAATATCACGATTTTCTGCTGTAAATCTCCTTATAACTGTCTTTTCTCGCTGACGTTCGATTCCATTACAATTAGTTTATACAATTAAACTGTTTGCAAATATGTACAGTATTTACACAAAAATTCATAAATATTTACAATATTTGCATCTAATTTACACAAAATTCCTCATATTATTCACTAAGCGCTTCATTTGAAATTCTGACGTGTTTGAAATATTCTTTAAAGAAAAATATCTTTTAAGAACCTAATTAGAAAATGTTGTGATCGTAGAAATTTTTTGTCAGTTCTTTCCTGACTTCTTTAATATAATAATTATTATAATTTTATTTTTTTAAAGTGACAAGTTTTAAAGTGACTTAGATGCATTGGGTCTTTCTTTCTTTCGGGTTAAGCTTGGTTTTTGATTTTTTTTTCTTTTTATTTTATTCAGCTTTAGAAAATATTCTGGCATTGACTAAAATATCCAGATTATAATTCTTATTTACAAACCAGCCGCTTTACCGGCCAGATGGGACGCTGGGAATATTAGTTGCGTTCGATTTCTATTAAATGTTTTATTCATAATTTTGAAGTTAATGACTCCTTCACAAAAAATATTTTTTAAATATCAAAATTGACTACTATTTAAATGTTGATGTCGTGCCGTCTTAATAACCTTACTCTTTTAGACGAACATCCCTAAAACATACCATAATGCCATTAAAAACCAACTATGAGGGTAATTCTACTGGATTACACCTAAAGTTACGCACGCTGCTGCTAAATTACACTCTTCCTTCTTGTTATTGTAACTTAATTCCCCCCCCTTTCTTCTTGTAAATTGTGTTGATAATAAATCTCCTTTTAGGTTTCAGCAGCAGAAGTGGAATACGCGATGGTTAATATTTTTGGAAATTGAGGAAAAATATTTTTTAAAAATATTTTCCTTTTTAAAGAAAATTATGCGATTTTTATTAATTAAAAATAGTCTTTTTTTTAAAAAAAATTAAATGGTTTTAATCAACGGTTTCAAAGATTATTTTTTATGCTAGGCTATTGAGGAAACTTATTTAAAAAAAGTAAAATATCGAATTTAAAAAAAGTTAGAATATTAATTCTTCAACAGCCCTTATATTTAAACATTCCTCCAAAGTACACACTCCTCCTAACCAAAATGCAACTAAAGAGGGATTTTAGAATTTTCCAGCCATAGCTTTCAAATATATAGTTGCACAAAAATAAATTTTACACTACTTCAAAATTAAATATCTTTTAAATAAACATGAAACAATCGTGAGTTTTTTTAAAATTTGTCTCATCTTCCTCGTCACCTGACTGTGGTTCAAAATTACGAGGTCCGTACCAAAATAGCCGTAGTGTTGCTTTACAACAGGACAGTAAAATAACTAAATTAAACCTATTGCAATGATTCTCATAACAAGACTTAGGGAATATTTCTTCAGATCCTCACTGGTCATGGTCTCTAGAATCCCAAACCACCTTTCGTTCAAAAAGTTTA
>JAOUZG010040215.1:1480510-1505851 GCA_026289955.1 Argiope argentata
ATATATATATATATATATATATATATATATATATATATAATTTAGCCGGCTCTCTGGCACAGAAGTAGCGCGTCTTCCTCTTGTTCTGGGAGTTCAGGGGTTCGAGTCCCGGTTCGGGCATGGTTGTTCTTCTGTGTGCTATCTGTGAGATGTGTGACTGTGCCCCCCTGTAAAAAGGGGCTGTGCAAGCGACTGTGGCGAGTGTGTGGCTAAGTCGTACTCTTGGCCCTAGTTGGCGCTACTTCAAAAACAAGAGACGCTGCTTTCGGCTTAAATCTGCTGCTGTATCAGTGGGGGGGCTTGTCCATTGGCAAGTGCCATAAGTAACAACATATAATGGTATTTTAAAATCTAAATTCCTAATTCCCAAAGTGTTATCTTAATTTAGCCCATAATAACTTCATTCTAAAATATTCTCTTATTTTCTGATCCCATTCCACTTTTTCTATTTAATTAATTCTACAGAAACTTTGTAAATTTGCTAAATCGGTTAAAGACCGACACTCTGAGAGGAGGCATAAAATACTTCCTATTGAAGCACATTTCTTTAAAAAATCCCAATGATTCCCTTACTTACGATCGACACGTGCCACAAATGCCTATTAAAATCTTACAGTAGATATTCACATGGATAACATTTTCATTAGCTTTTCCTCATTCCGTTTTGTGTCGTTCTATAGTTATGCTCGTCGCTTTTGCTTGCACATAATGCGTGTCTCCCCGGATAGAATAAAGCGAAATTAAAAATTCAGTCTTTTCTGTATTCGAAACTTCCCTCTGCTTCAAACTAAAATGTTATGTTTTATATATGTTTCGGTCAATGTAAAAAATCGGATTATTATTAATACTAATCTCTTATTATAATATAACTATAACTAGACCTTATTTAAGTATTTTATATTTATAAAATTTATATATATTTTTTTATTTTCATAGGTTTTATTTATCTCTTAAAAACGCTAACCTATTGAATTGATTCTAGAAAAAAGTGTTTTTCTTATAAATAATTCTATTAAGTTGTAATTGCATGACAAATGCTATATATTGATTGTAATCATTAAACTAAAGAAATGACGCTATTTTGTATTATTCTTTCAAAAACGAAGTCGGATTTCTCTAAAATAGTTTCTAATTCATAATAAAAAGGAAGAAAAATGAAGAGTGAAAAAAAGGCTTTTTAAAATTTTAATAAAAAAATACTTTTTTTAAGAAAAATGCAAATTTATTGAATTTATTTCGTATACATCGAAGAATCTACAGTGACAACGGAATACATTTCACGATGCCATCTTTTGAAACTAATAAGTAAATTTAAAAGGGAAAACTTTCTCCTGAAATAATTTAGAAAACAGCATAACCTAATCTTTTTACCCCTTTTCTCTGAAGAGATCTCAAATCCTAATTCTATGAACTTTTCATAAGAAATAACTATTTAACGTTAATTTTAGAGAAAATAATGATCATATAAACTGTTTAGAAGACTTTTTCCTATTTTCTTGAAAAAATAGATAAGTCGATCCATTTCCAAGAAAAACTTGCTATTCAGATGGAAATTTTAATAGAATGTGTTCTGTCACTTTCTTTCATTATGGAAATTAAATCACTTAAGCTTTTTTATTGAGTCGTATTAGATATCTATCGAGATTTTTTGAAGCAACAAATTTATCTTAACACCAAAGAATGTATATATATTTAAACTTCATTTGATTCTGAAACGAACAGTAAAAAAGTACGTATAAACTTTAAAATCTTAAAAGAAATTAAAAGAATTCTATACAGTTTATTTTCTATAAAAATTTCGTTGATTACAACGCAAATAACATAATATACTTAAAAGAAGACGACGAAACAGTGGAGCATTGATTGTTGACGTTTTAAGCGTTTTGATTCGCTGATAAGTTGCTTTCCATCTTTAATGATTCATTACCAAGATCAATACAAAATAAAAGAAAATAAGCTTGAATCTATTTTATAAATATTTGTATTAAAATTATTAAATAAAATATAAATTTTTTCAAAAAAAAAAAGAAAAGAAAATTCCTACCCAAAATTATTTTATTATATTTTTTCAATTAAAAAATTACTTTCAAATACGATGAGAAAAAAAATTCAAATAATCAGTTGATTTCAGTATCAGTAAGAAAAGTAACCTTTCAGGTAAATTCTCACTCAATGAATCATCAACTTAATCGCCATCCAAACACACACCAGCCTCCGATTGCAAATCCATCCTTCCTCCCCTCTCGAAGCAGCTCACGATAGATATGCAGCGCGATTTCTCATTCTGCTACCGACAGCGAGGCATCGTCTGGGATGACAGACACCACGTGACCCAACAGAGAGGGAAACAAACCAAAAAACTGGGATAACAGCCTCGTGCGTCTGCAGCCATCATCATCATCAAACCGCACACGATAATTCTGCAGCCTCTTCCTCGGCATGAAGAGTTACACCTTAATTCGCTCCTCCCGAAGAGTAGCTTGCGAAATGCTCTGGAGTGCAGCTCTGTAATCCTGGGATCCGTCTCTCCATCACGTCTGCCACCGCCTTTTCGCATTCAAGGGACGACGCGCTCGGGTTATTGACCTTGAGGCTGATAAAAAAATAAGTCCTCCCTCCCTCTCTATCGCTTCTCTTTCTTTCCGCCCCCGGGAACGACCGTTGGAATCGCGTCCAGATATACCCGGTGCGTTTGTGCTTGTGCAAGCACCCCCACGACAGGTTTTTATTTATTTATTTTTTCTGCTTCTGATTCCTTTTTTTTTATATCTATATATATACATATATATATTTTTTTGTTTACGTCCTTTCGGACTTATCGCTCCGACCAAAAAGGATTCGCGAAGTCGAAAATGAATAAATAACTTCCCCGTACAGCAGCAACGAAAAGAAGAACCAGACCAAGTCGAAAGGGGAGGAAAAAAATTTTTCCTCCTTTGGAAAAAAGGTTCGAAAGTGGCGTCTCTCTTTTTCGACAACGACGACTTTTTTCATCGATCCGTCTAGCACTGCCTCTGCAGTAGAAGAGAACACGCAGCAACAGCCCGCCAGTCAATATCTTCTCGTCTCCGCCACCCCTCCCAGACGCGGCGCAGCTTTAGCCCACCCCTCTCTCGGAGTCTGCGTCCCGCCCGTTTTTTGTGCCAACCCCCCTCTCCATCGAACCTTCCTCCCCCCCGCCGCTTCCATTTTTTTCTCTTCCCCCCATTCGTCCATTCGTTCCTTCTCTTCCCTAACCTCTACTTTATTGATTGGAGGCGCACAACCTGCGTCTAGCTTTGCCTGGGGAGGAGGAAGGAGGGTCTTTTTTGCCCGACCCAAACGTTCTTTTCTTTCCCGACGTCTTCGCAGGGATACAGCAGAAATGGATGAAGTACCAGCCGAGACCGCGTCCTGACGCTCAACCGACGGGGAAAAAAAACAGACGATAGTAGCCTGCTTGCCTTTCCGCGCGCGCGAGTTTTTACCTCTTGCTTTCCCCTAGAATAAAAAAAAACAACAAACCCCACCATAAAAAGGGGTCCACTGGAGAAGAAGAAGAAGAAAAATAATAATACTAATAATAAAAAATTAAAAAAGAAAAGAAAAGAGAAGAACCGACACTCCTCTCCCCCCTCACCGACCGTGTCGTAAACTGACTAATTAACTTCTTAATGAGGTGTCAAAAAGTGCGTGAAGAAAAGGAAGAAACAACCCTCTTTTGATTAAGTTTGAGGAGAGGGGGTGGTTTTTCGAGAGGAGGAGGAGGATTAGAGGAAGGAAGGAAAAAAAAAATGGTTTCACACGCTCGGCCATTTTTTTCGTCCGATTCGACCACCTAAAAAGTTCTGGTGAGGAGGCAGCCAAACAAAAACGGGTGGATTCCGACCGAGCGAATCTGTGTGCGAAAACGTGCGGGGATGGTAATTTGTGCTGCCACGGCGCTGCTGTGATGCACGCTCTCTGGCGGAACGGCTGAGTAATTAAAAGAATTTTTTTTCTTCTTCTTTTTAACGACTGCCAATTGACGCTAATGAAGGCCGCCGAAGACCACGTGCTACGCGGGAAAAGCCTCCTCGCAAGAGAGTGAAGGATTGTGAAAATGCAATTAAGGGTGCTCGCATGAATTCTCAAACAGAAAGGTAAGGAACGCTTCTCTCTTTTCTTCACAGCTTAATGGAATAATTTATCGTTTGGGAGAAAATGTTGAAAATGGATACGACTCACTTTTAGTTGCCCCTCATGTTGTTTTCCAGCTAATTTTTATTGCTCCCCTCTTAAAACACTCGCTTAAATTGTCTTTTGACACTAATTCTGTTTTATTGAATTAGCATAATCATAACTCTATTTCGTTTATTTTGAAGAGGGAAAAAATCGTCTGGTAATATGTTTCGTTTTAAAAGTTAGCTGTCAAATGCTTCGGATAGATCCTTCTCTTCATTAAGAATTATGTTATTTCATTTACGCACTGTGTATTATTATTCTTTTTCGTTTTGTTTCGTAAATGAGATGGAGATAATCATTCTTTAGTGCTCGATTGTTATTATATCAGTATAATGTAGATTTTTTTTTCTTTTGTAAATTTTACCGTGTGCATCTGGGAAAAACATGTGTGTTATTCTATTTTTTTTCGATGTTCATTTAGTGAAATGAAAATTTATGAGTTTTAAACTTATTTATCTTTTTTTTTCGAATTGAATAATTTTGCATCTGCAAACGATTTTAATAACTTATTGTTACAAGAATTAGACGAATTAAAATTTTAACGTTGTACCAAAATTAAGGAAAAGTAATTTATATATATTTAGCAATTTTTCTGTTGATTTTTTTTTATTTAAAGAAAAAGAAAATGAATACATTGTTTGAAAAGTGTCAGCTTCGTGTTTGAATGCGTAGTTTAGTGAAAAATATTCTGAAATCATGCGGAATTATTAAATGAATTAAAATTTGAACGTTTTCATAAATTAAGCGAAAATTGTTTATTTCCGTTTATCAATAAGAATGTCTTAATGATGATGTCTTATAAGAATATAATATGGATTAATATAGATATTAATATAATATAGTTATAGATGGATCTAATATAGATTAATAGAACTTATAAGAAGATAAGAATGTCTTAATAAGAATGTTCAAAGAATGTCTTTATTTAATGATTCCGTTATTTGATATTATGCATGCATCTATAAAATCAACATATGATATTTCTAAGTTTTTAGAATATTGATATTTATACTGGTTTTTTTGCTGCTTTACTTTGAAAAACTACTAAAGTTTTTGTGCTGCGATTTTGACTCTTTTGAGTATATATAATTTTATGAACTGTTATCAAAATATTAAATTAACTTAATTAAAACTTCTTACTGTGCCAAGCACACTTTTTCAACCGGTGAAAATCATTGTATTTTGTCAGTGAAAAATTATTGAAATTATTGTCAGTTGTAAAAACATAAAAAAGAATTTTGTTGTATTTATATACATACAAATTACATATTTATAGGATACAAATTTTACATTAAAAATTCTTTCAGTGCACGATTTTTTAAAAAATTGTGTAACTGTTATTTTATTATAATTCCTACGTTTTATTGTTCTAATTTATTTTTGGGAACATGAAATGTTGTGAAGAATTTCAACGATATGCATTTTATTTTACCTTCAAAAAGAGAATTTCTTTCATTCTTTTCAATTTTTTTTAAAGAATATACTTTGTTTATTTTTTGATAATTTTTATATTGACAAAATTGTGTTACTGTTTATAACTTGCACCCATTCTAAGTGAACTAATATTGAATGTAATATTTTACGATGATTAATAGAGCTAAGAAATTGAGGCTTTATTGCTATTGAATAACGATAATTTTGGAGATACAAGTAATTTATTACACTTGTGACACTTTTTGTTTTAAGATATTTCGATTAGGTAATTTTCTTTAGAATCATTGCCATTGAATTAATATCTAGATTTTGCTGGATACATTTTGCATGTTTGTTTCTTTGACATTTGTTTTCACATTTTGAAAAAAATACCATTTAAATTTGGATTATATTTTTGTAATATGAGTATTTTTGCCAATAGTTATATAAAAATCACGAAGAATGTAACAGAAATAGCAAGAAGTTAATATAAACTAAATGTAGGAATGAAAAATATTTAATTAATAATTAAATTAAGATATTTCTATTAATTGAAATTTTTCTCTTGCGTTCCTAGGATTATTTTGTAAGGAAACTAAACTACTGGTGCAAAAATGAAATTGGAAAATTGATGACAACATAATTCAGTAGATAAAGGGTTAAAAGAATTGGAATTATTTCTGTTATATATCATGTTATAGAGGCTGGATTGTATTGCTTTTTACAAATTTAATTTGATGATAAGCTCAGAAAATATGCATTCTCAACAAAACTACACTGGAAAGTGTAAGAATAAGTGTTCTACTAGGTTCGTCTGGAGTTGACAAAATAAATAAAAATGAAAAATAATAAAAAGAAAAAGAAAATTATGTGATGTTTTTTTCATTAATGCAAGAATAAATTGACGAATTATAGTAAAATTGTTTGAATAAATACGAAGTGAGTGATAAAAAACTATATTTTGATGTAAATTTTACCATTCATTTGCAAAAACTAGAATTGTTCTAGAGAAAAAAAAATCCGTTTTTCTTTTTCTTTGTAATGCTACATGCGTAACATATCTTAGAATATAACTAGCTATATGATGTGTTTTTTTATTAATATAAGAAGGAAATGACGAATTAAAATAAAATTATTTGAATAAATATGAAGCGTTTGATTGAAACACTATATTTTGATGTAAATTTCAGAATTTATTTGCAAAAACTAGAATTGTTCTAGAGAAAAAAAATGGTGCAGTTTTCCTTTTTATTTGTAACGCTAGAATCTTAGTGTGTAACTATTATCTAAGAATTGCATTCAAAAATAAAATTTTTGTGTGTAGTATATTAAATTATCTATGATATATTGGATTTTTTTTCCTACAATATTTGCATTTCACAATCAAAAATCCCCTTCTACAGCATTCCATATCAAATTCATAATTCATTATATTCTGTATTACATAACAAATGCTTATTAACAATTTAATTAAGATATTTTGCTTATTTTTTGAGATATGACGATACTCCTGTAGAATTATGAAAAAAATCATTCTTTTGAGAATGCATTTAGTTTTTAAATGGTTATAAATAAGCATCCCTTATACGTTATAGTTTGCTGTAAATTGACTTCTAACTGATATAGGGAAAAAATAAAAACATTACTTCCACTGGAAACAAAAATGTTTTTTTTTAAAACTGCGAAAAAATAAAAATTTGAATTTTCGTCTCATAATTCATGTTTTAACTTACTCCGATACCGTTAGTTATTTCAATCAGATTAGTTATATAATAGTCTTGGTTATTTATTAAATAAATAAATAATTTAAAGATTGACTAGCAAAAACTTTAATGACCTAGAACCTACCCGTTTCGGATTAACTTTGTAAACGGCTCAAATTTCAATTAGTTTATTCATTTATATAACAATTTGCGTCATTTATTATATAAATAAATAATTGGAAGATCTGTTTGTGATAACCTTGAATCGACCGGGTTGCAGATGGGCAAAATGAAACGATGGTGATTCTTGTGCTTATGCCTACAGGTGTGATTTTGATTTTGCATATACGAAACTGCTTGGGAGCTATTCACAATGTCCATCAATCTCATTTTTGTTTACATTCATTCTCCTCACAATAAAAGCATTGAAAATTTTGTTTCTAAATCGGTGTTAATTTCAATGTGTATTGATTTTTTTCTCTAATTTTATCGATAATTTATTCCTTACTTGTTTTAAGTAGTCATTGATGTTGAAGTAATATGCAAATAAATGATATTTTATTGAGAAAATTATTTTAATTAATGTTTTTAAAAAATTGGATAATTTTGTGGAAATTTGATTATATATAAATCTGCATGCAAACTCATTTAAAAGTACTTGAATTTTTTATACGAATTAAGAAAAAATTCCATTTAAGACATTAAGATTTTAATAGGTATAGATGTATTTGTTTGTTTAAAAATTGATGTAGTCATTTTTAGCCATTTCTAGCGTTTAAATATTCCAACATAAACATTAATAATTCAGAATTTAAAAATCAGTATAAACAAGATTATAAAATTTCTAATGAAATCGATATGAACCATTGTTGACTTAAAATGGGTTTTAAATCAATTATTTTTCTGGGTTGTTTCCTAAGTAACATTCTTTTGCTTTTTAAAAATAGAACAGTGTGGAGAAAATTTAATGCGAAGAAATATCTGCGTAATCATAACAACCTAGAATTATCTGTGCAGACAAAAATATCTGTCTGATCTAGAATTATCTGTATCAGTTCAGTCCAAAAGTATGTTGGTTGTCTAGAATTATCTGCGCGATCCAGATTTGTTTTTCTAATCTACATAATTATGATATGAATTCTTTCTTTAGCCAAAAGTGCAGTAAAATCAATATTTAATATTTAAAAAGAATTATTTGGGTTGTCAGTTTTGGTTAATCGAAATGACACAAAACGCTTTTAATGCTATATGGCGCCATCAGTATGAGGTTTGATTGTATTAATGTTTTTTTATTGATCGATAACATCGGAAATAATTATTTTTTCTGAATTTTTACATATATTTTGAAAATTCCCTGTATTTGGCGAAAGCTTTGAGTATAATTGAAACTGAAATATCTTAAAAAATAGTACTGTCAGTTGTAAATTAGAAAAACCATATTTAAATGTTCCATCAAAATTACCTTTAATGTCTTTGTAAAAATTTAATAAAATTTATGAAATCAAAATATTTTTTTACGTAATATTGGTCTTTTTTCATAAATTAATCTCAAGATAAACCTCAACTAGAATTACTGAGAAAGAAGCAATTTTAAAGTAAAAAATATATTTAAAAAAAATCTGGCTGTGGTACAGGAATTTTTAGGTTTGATTCCAGGTTTTGTGAACCTTCACAAAGGCACTACTGCCATCGTATATCTTGCTTTGTGGGTGTGTGAAAGAGTTGTTATTGTTATGTTCCTTGGATTCTTGCCTCTGTTTATCACCAAGAGCCGAAAAGAATGAGATTGAGACATTCATACCCCTCCCCTCCCCCCCAAAAGAGTACATGCCCTGATGTTCTAGATCATAATTTAAAAGTAGAGATATTAACCATCAGATTCTAATTGAGGGAGTTAAGAAAAATTTATCATGTAGTTTAAAAATTTTCTTATTAGTCGTTGTATAGTAGATTCGAATTGCAATATGTGCTATTTTTGACTATCAGTTAATTTTGAATGATTTGATGATTATTTTTGTGAAATTATTTAATAATTTTTTTTTATTTGAAGGAGGGACATTTTTAGTTAGGAGATTTCAATCAAACAATTAAAGTTTTGAGTTAATATAATTTTGAATTAAAGATTAATTAAGCGATTAAAGTTTAAAGTTAGTTTAGTTTTTAATTAAAAATTAATTTAAATTAATCAAACAATTAAAATTTTTGTTAATTCAATCTTTAAATGAAAGATTAAAATGGATTAGTTATAAAGTAAATATATAGTAATAAATGCAAAACTAGATTTTAAAAATTATTTTAAATGCATAATTTATTATTTTTTTTATATGATATATAATTTTTGTTAAAAAACAATGAAAATAAAGATTAAAATGAAACTTGCCATGCATATTTCAATGTTTCATGTCAGAACATCATTTTTTGAGCGGCCAAGCACCACGTGCTCGTGAAAATTAATTTATATTTTTATTCATTTTCATTGTTTCATTGAATGAGTCACTTTAGTATCTCAAACGATCCAAAAAACTTTGTCTAGTATTGATTGTTTTAAAAAATATAGGTTTTCCTATTTATTTCATTTCGTAAAATCACGTACTTAAAATGACCTTTTTCTAGGTTTTATTTGCTGTAGTAATGAACTTATTTTTTTAATCAGAGCTTTTGTAAATGCAATGGCAAAGCGTTATTAAAAGCTGATTTTTTTTGAGATGCTCGTGCAGATAATAAAATTTTCTCGACTGCAAATTTTTGTGGAAGCCACAAACCTCATCCCCAAAAACAACATGTTCTGACATGATAAAAAGACGTGAAATTGAAAAACAATATTAATAAAATTTTAAATATCTTGGAAATAAAAGAGAGCAATTAAAACAACTCTGTGATTGTTATTGTTTCTTTTTTTTCCTTAATTTTTTGTAAGAATTTGTTTGAGAGAGACCAAGAAAAAAACATTCATTGCATGATATTATTAATTATCATGCGATAATTTATTTTTGATATAAAAATTTGATTTTTTTTAGTAAAATGGTTTTGTTTAACATATGTGAGCATTTCTTTGTGATGACTGTTTAATTTTTTTAATTAATATAACGCGAATGTAAATGAAATATATAGATATAAAATTGTAAAGAATGTGATGCGTCTAAATTAAAATTTTGATTATTGAAGTAAGCTGTATTTTTGTTGAACTATTATATTGATTACCAAAATTATTGATTGAATATTAACTATTTTCACACGGAAAAGTGATTCGTTCATATTTATTCTAAGACAAAGACTTGTTCATTGATTGAAGATTAACTAGTTGCATTCGGAAAAGCTATTCGTTCATGTTAATCATTCATTAATTCAATCACTTAAGACAAAGACTTGTTCATTTATTCAAAAATATATATAATTATTTTAATTTAACCATTAATTAATTCTAACCATTTTACAGATATTTTTAATAATCAAAATTAAAAAATAAGATAAATAAAACGTTAAAATGATGCACCGTCTTGAATGGTGGTTGAGAATCAGCGTTCGAGGGTGTAAAAGGGTTAAAATATTGAACGAAATATTAAAAATAATAAGTGCATTTAATTTAATTAATAATCACATTCAAATAAAATTGTTTTATTTATCACTAATAAATAAAACTAATATATTTTGTGTACTCGCACTCTTGGGGTTGAAACTTATTAGTTGGAAATAAAAGCTTAGAAAATCACTTATATCAAAACCACAATTTAGCTCTGTTGAATTACATCTCTAAATAACTATAATAGACTTCATTTTGCAATGCCTTCATAGATTTTATCATTGTAATTTTTTTAGTATATATTTTTAGCAAAGGAAAAAAAAATCGCAACAATGAAATCATTGTTAGATTTTGGTACCTTCAACCGTAACCCATCATCCCCGTTTGAGAACGAGTTATCTCTGACGAAATATGGCCCGCTATATGCCCAACCTGTTCCTCACCCTCGTGGGCCCCTAGAGCGTGACTCAAGTTCCGTTACTCAGACCTCCCCCCCCTTCTTTTTCTTGATCTAATTTTTTTAGGTCAATGGCATTTTGATAGAGAGAGCCCCCATTCATATACCCCCAAAAAGTCTGTCCTGCCGGGCTTGTGTTCGTGTCTTTTGTATGTTCGCAAGCCTTACGAAAACCACCGAACAGTAGTTGCAGTCCTTTGCGTTCTGGGAGAGATATTTCTTCATCGAAAAAGTAGCTTGATGATGACACATTTTCTGAGGCCCCCAGATCGGGCCTCCGGTGCCCTAGAGCCGGCCACTTCTGATGTCCCAGATGGCAGCCCAGCTGCAGAGGGAAGGGAGTGAATCTTGAGGTGGAGTTCACATTTTCTTCCTCGGTGCCACAGATATCACAGAATGAAATGGATTGGGACGTTCTGCAAAACCGTGTTGACACTTGCTGATTTCGTAATAATTAAGGGAAGTGGAAATTAATGAAGGTTACTGTGGTTGAGCTGGAGCCTCTGTGACCTCCTTTGGGTGATTTTTTTTTGTTCCTCTTCGTGTTCCGTGCCTTCAGGAACTGCCTGTGGAAAAAAATCTACAAAAATGTTATCGAACTGAGGTAACTGTGAAAGGCATATGGGCGATCTAATCCTTTTATGACCATGCCCTGAATTATTAAAAAATTTCGTATTTTTTTCCTTTAGAAAAATAAAATAACAAAAAAAGAAGAAAGAAATTAAAGTGGTCAGATATATAGGACAACCTCAGTTTTGAATGATATATCCCAAAAATGACCACTTTTTACTTTCGCATATATGAAGTATGCAACGAATGTATTGTAGGCATAAAATTTCGACATCATGACGAATTTTTAAGTTGTAGACATCCTTTAGTTTTTTTAAAAAATTACTCTTATTACAAAAGCCCAATAAAAATTGGAACATATTAAATTTTAAAGTTATTTTTATTGCGTGCCAACAAGAACTTGCACTGCATATAAAGAAACACAGCACAAACCAAGATAAACATTCAGCATTCTTCTGGATTCTAACCCGGGGCTATTGATATGCCCCCCCCTCCCCCAAAAAAAAAGAGGGGGAAGAGACAGGAATGTGGATAATATCAATTTTCTCAATGTGAACAAGATAATTTTAGAATATTAAATAACCACATTTTTGAAATTTTGTCTGTCTGGAAATTCGATGATACGGAAATCCAAAGAGATGCTGGATGAACGAGATTTCATAAGCTGCATTTATAACAACATTGAAAGTTTGTATCATACTGTGGGTGAAATTTGGCAGCGATAGCATTTGGCATTTTTTAAACTTTTGGTATTATCAACAGATCTGTAGATCTCGACCAAATTCCTTCCGTTTGTTTGAACTTAATGACCGAAGAATAAATGAATAAAATGGGAAAATGAATAAAAGGGGTATTTAATAAGGGTAATAAATGGGAAAATGATTAAAGAGGTAACTTAATGAATAAAAGGGGTGAAACTAAGAATTTGGAGTTATTAACTGATTTGCGGATCTGGGTCCAATTTTGGATGAAGCACACCGAAGGCTTGATTGACTGTCGTTATGTCTGTTTGTGTACATGCGAACGTCATGTTTCAAAACCCCAACAAGATTCATAAATGAAGAATTATCTGTCGATAGAATTAACTCCTGAAATGAATTATCGGTTGATATCAATTATAAGCCGATATGAATTATCTATCAATAGAATTATCTGTCGACATGTCTGTTCGTGCACATGTGAACGTCATGTTTCGAAAACACAATACGTTTCATAAATGAAACTCGACATGCGACCTTAATAACAAGAACTTCTGGTCAGTATCGCCTTTTTGAAGGAATCTGTCAAATAGAAAAAGTATAAAATGCTTACTCGATTTTCTTGTCTATTCTATGGTACTCATTGCAAGTCGGTGTCTAACAAATATGGGGGACATCTCGGGATGAATTCTTATGCCTGTTATAATAAAAAGTCTCTATGTACTTTTTTTCTAAGAAAAATTTTCAGTTTCATTTTTACAAAAATCTCCTCATACTACACTTCTTCCCTAGTTTTTTGTAGGTCCAAATTATCATGACTATCGATGGCAAAGCGATCGTTGTCCTAGATTAAGCAGGAAAAACATGGCTTTCGTCTTAATGACTTAACCTGTTTTTTTAAAGTTATATGACTTATAAGTAACCTAAAAGTTTTAATATCAAAGCTACATATAAAATTTAATTCATTTAAAGCATATTAAATAGTTAATATATAAAATAAATTTCATGTATTTTTGTCAGCAGAATATTATGAGAACGACAAAGTGATAATTCATCTGATAAAGTGATCAGGGTATTCCTCCTTTCACACGCTTCCGTCTTTGCCAAATCAGAATGATAATATTCTCTCAAAAATGAATATTGAGTAAACTGGACAAAAATTGATCCGTAACGCTCGTTATTTTTACTTGTTAATAATAATTGATCCTTCAAAGAAAAATATCTAAATAGCATTTTAAAAAATCACTTGATTGCATTTTTTAAAGAGTTGCATGAAGTAAAAAATGAATATTCAGGAACTCGTATAAGACCCTCCTACCCTTTCGTAGGCACACGGATTTAAACCATAAAAACTGAGTGACCTGAACAGTATCACTGGTGAGAACTGTGGTTGAGTCCTAATGTTCATCACCGGCCACGGTACAATCCTACCCGTAGGAAGTACGTCATGTCATAGATGGGAGAAACCTACTACCACCTATTAGTGTACCCTCTAAGGGGGTGAGATCCAACCATAATGCCGGAAGCATCTCATCCTCATTTCGTGGTGCATCCCTTGGGGGTAATGAATATTTAGTAAAATAGACGCACATCTATTAAGCAATAAAAATCGTAACCGAAACTTAAAAGCAGCCATGGAAAAAGTCAGAGCGATAAAGAAAACAAAGACGAACTTAAGAGTAAAAATCGGATGGTCACACTTCAAGACGAATTTGACCTTTCTGCAGCACTAGCACATTAAGATCAGAGGAAGAAAGGGTTGTGTTTGGTCTTCGAATCAGGAAATCAATTTTGCTCGTAGTAGATTTGCATGAAGAATAGTCCGAATTGTCATTTTTTTTTTGCTAGTTGATATTTTTTCTGCCTTATTTTCATGCATTTATTATTTAATTAAAAATTTTATTGTTCAATTTTTCGAAGTTAAAAGAATAGGGTGTCATAATAATTTATATAAATATCACGTATGAAAATATTTAAATTCCATTTACATATCTAATGGTAACAATTTAAAATTTTAATGTATTTAGATTTTTGCTAGCTTTAGAATAAATAGATATTTTATACGAACAATTATTTCCAAGCATTTTTATTGAAAATGAATTTAAAAAATTGCCTAAAGAATGCAAATTTGAAAATGGATATTTCATATTCAACAAATTTTGATTACTTTGTTTAGAAATTTATCTGCAAAATTCTCGTTAGCAACCATTTTTTATTTATGGAACATAAATTTTAATTTTATTATTTATAAACTTAAAATATATAATAAAATATTTAAAAATCCACCACATTGTTTAGCGAAAGAATAATAATTCAAATTAAGAATATTGTGAATAATTTATTTTTTTACTTTAATTATTACGTGTAATAACAGTAATTACGATAATAATTTCTGGTAAACAGCCAAATTATATTTTTTGCTTCACAATCATGTTAAGTACATTAAGAAAAATATACATTTTAAGTACCTAACGAAAACAAAGACATCTTTTAGGTTCAGTTCTTAGAAAAAAAAATTTGTAATCAAAGTTGTTGATTTGCGACTCCTTAAAATATTATTTTAATAAACAGAACGCTGAAATTAAAAATTCCCTTTAGAAAAAAATCAAGTTTGTCGACTTTTATACTAAATCTATCTTTAACTCTTTAGACTGCACAAAATTTTCTCATGTAAAACTGAGTAACTCTAATCTACTTTATATAGTTAGTACTATTACTATACTAATTATTTATTCAAATGCGTGAATGAATGCTCCGTAGTTAACACAAACTTTGAAACTTCTTAAGATAAGCTATCTCAAACAACCCAGTTCTTTCAACAGCAATGGAAATGCCATTGAGTCTTTTCCAGATGTTTTTTTGCTTACAGTCGTTCTATTTCCAGCTTAACTTTAAAAACCTTAAAACAGCTGGAAATCAGAAATTGAGTACTTTTTTCTCTTTATAACTAGTCGAAATTTTTGAATTTGTTATAAATATCTTCCCTAAAAAGATATTTTACTAGAAATTCATAAAAAAATATTCCATTGATGAGTTTTTCTATAAACATTTTATTTTATTTAAATATTTTTAAATCTGTTGACAAGCGGATTTAATTTGAAAATCTGTTTATGCGTTTTCCTGCAAATTTTATTAATTAATTGTAGTTGAACAATGATTACTTCTCGGAAATTTTTGGAATCTCACAAATTAGTCAACGGTTATGCCCAGATTATGTGAATTTTTGCAGGAAAAAAAAGCATGCTTGGAAACTTGCGCAAGATTTTTTTTCAGTTTGCTTGTAGTTAATAAATAAAGCTTACGCAATGAATTTTTAGTTGAACGAAATTTTTGCGTAATCATTAGAGCGAATGCCATTAATAACGCATTCTTGGAAAATAGTGGAAAATAGCTATTCTGCTAAATTTATACGATTTTTATTTTGTGAGAACATGATGTTTGGGTTTGAGGTTTTTGAAGCCTTAAAATGCGTAGTCAATAAATAGGCGATTTATCGCGTTTAAGGGATCCATTTTTCGCTTTCAGGGTTATTAGAAAAATATGCAGAAGGTTGTCACATTTGGCGATTTAGCAGCTCCTTTTATCAAATTCAAAAAACGAGATTAAATTTTTTTTAAAGTTAGTTTCTGAAAGAATTCCTTTTTTTAACTTTTTTTGCGTTTAGAATGTTATTATCTTACTTTATAATAGCTGTAATATAATAAAAGTTTTACATATTATAAACTCTTTAATAGCAGTGTATCATTCGTGTACTAATTTATACGATTTTTAAACTTATAAAGCAAATTTAATCGTTCTTAAAACTTTGTGATTCATTTCAAAAGTGACAGATATTTATGAAGTTTGTTACAACAACTCGAGTGTTTTAAAACAACTTAACTAACCATTTAAAGGGCATTTTTTCAGTACTTTTTCGTTTGCTAGGCGCTAGCAAAAAATTTCCAAAATAATTTGGTGGAATTCTACATTATTTGACGATTTTTCGCTCTAAAATCTCTATAAGAAATTTTGGGGAATTCTACATTATTTTGTGATTTTTCACTTTAAGATCTATAAGAAATTCGGGGGAATTCTACATTTTGGCGGTTTTTCACTTTAAAATCACTTTAAGAAATTTTGGGGGATTCTACATCATTTGGCGATTTTTACTGGCGCCTGGAAAACGAAAAAGTACGTTTTTTCTTCATAGTATATTAAAATATTTTTAGGATTGAGATTTGTTTAAGAAAAATAATTCATTCAACTTTTTAATTTAATTAATTAATTAATTAAATTAATTAATTAATGCAGCATTTTGAGTTAGATAAGGATTTGAAGCATCTGTTCTTATTGAAAACACTGTCAGAGCTTATTGTAACCTACATAACTTCATACAAAGATTAATACATTTGGTCTGGAGCATAATTCCCATACCCTAAAAAGGATAAAATAATATAAGGTGGCCAAACATTGTCATAATAGAACTTGTCATCTAAAGACATAGCAGAAAAAACAGAATTGTTAAAAGATTAATTTCCTTCTCGCATAACCAAATCACCCTTTCTTGTTAATGTTAAGAAATAACTATTCTGGATTAGCTGAAAATATCCAGATTTGAATTTTTCTACCCATAGACCAAATATACTGTCCATACTTGAAGTAAAGAATATTTTATTTCTTAAGGCAAGTACACAGTTTTAAAGTTTAATATTTTAACAAATAATAATGCATTGCCATTGAGTTTAACATTTCCAAATTGGAGAGGGTGACTCAGAAGTTATGAATTTTTTTTTCTGTACACACCTATGATTTTTAAAAATAGACGATTAGTATTTCTGAGTCGTATTCGCAACATTGAACACTATGTACTTCTTTTTTAATAGTCTCTAGTCATTTTTCTCACATTAAACATTAACATTTCCACAGAATAATATTTAATTCCGTCGAATTTTAATATGATTCCCGAAAATTTTATTCTATTTAATTTAGAAATTTTTATAACTAAACTTTTTATTTTGAAAAGTAATCTCGAGTGTATTTTTAGTTTTCCTGATTTTTTTAACCGATTTAGAATGTCTTATTACAGAGTATATTATTTACTGAACTGTAAATTCTTCTACAGTTTCAGGCGAAACTGCAAAGTTTAATTTTTTATGTCCCGTTTTGAAACACTACAATAACTACTTAGAGTTGCTAAAAGTATAATTTATTAAAAACTTTAAAAACTTAAGGTGGAGTTTTGAATTCATGCCAGATAACGAGGGCGATATGTAAGTCTGTACCCTCCCTTCAAATTTACGAATCACTCAAACGAGAGAATGTTTAATCTTCGATGTCTGATTTTTAACGTGACGACCTACTTCCGATTACATCCTGGTTCTGAAAGCGATTTTGGTACACATACTCTGTTAGTCCAGAGAGTGATCCAGGTTGTGGATTTCAGTTGATATGAAACCCTTTCTCCAAGCTTCTACACCACACTAATATTTGATCCGTGCTTTTTTAACGTGCTCTAAACTCAGATTAAAATTTTTTTGGTGGAATTTGATAATAATAATAATAATAAAGAGTGATTGCTAATTCTCTATTTTTTTCAGTCAGAATTGGCTTGCCAGCTTAGGTTGAACAATTTTATCTAACAAATACAGACTTATATTCTATTATTATATTCAGTATGTGTTAGATTTTATTGGGTTGTATGTGTATGCGAGGTATTAAAGATTTTACAGGAATTAAAACCTCGGAATTTAGAAACAAAATCAGATGCGTTTAATTTTTACATGTTCAAAAGAGATTATTACCCCCCTCCCCAAATATTTTTATCGGAAAGTTAAACGCTGAAAGAAAAAAGGCGAGCAAATGGAAGTGTGGGTCTTGTCATTCGGACCACGATTCTAAATGGATAAATGCTAACATAATTGCATCAAATTTTGATATACATTAATTTTAATTTTGATATCCATTGGGCATGTTTAGTTTTTTTTTTTTTTAACATTTATTCCCTGGATAAATGTTGCTTTATACTCATTATTCTAATTGACTTTTAACATTAAACATATTCTAATTTAGTGTGCAGCATAAACTGGATGTGGAAGGAAATCCTATTCAAATGTTTAAGTTTTTAAAAGCCACGGTTTTATTTTCATATTTTTTTAAAAAATATGATCTTTTCTTTATTTGTTTCTTTCATACATTTTATTATTTGTCTTCTTCTGACGAAAGACTAGTTCTTCGGAGATATTGGTTATATTTAATTTCAGCTGAACTTTTTAATTATATTTTCTTGTAAATGATTTCTGAAAATAGTCATGCACTAAAGCTGTGTTACTTCAGATATCTTGCATATGTTCTCTTCATGGTGTACATGAACCTTACAAGTGTAGAAAAGCCTTTATGATGCCATAGTGCTATTAAAAACCTGGATGTTTTATTCGTTAATTTTCCATATTTCATTGTATCGTAGGACGTTACACAGAATCCATCTTTGGTTATAGACACTAGAAGAAAATCAGACCTTTATATGTTTGATAAAAACAATAAAAATGATTTAAATTTTAAAGTTAGGATCTATTGTTGGAAAGTAAAAATAAAAATATTTTATACTATTACTAAATTGATGTTAAAGACAATTTTTGATAACTTTTTTTCCATAATATTTTTGAAATTTATCGTCAAAAACACACAATTTCATCTTAATTTTTAATTAATTAATATTCTAATTAAAATTTCAAAAAAAAAATTGTTGCGAGATGCTGATTTGGGCTCTTCTCTTCTAGGCATATATTACGCGCTCGATATGGCAGCTGAAGGTCAAATGGTCTGACTTGTAGGTCACCAACACGTACACATTCACCTTTGTTGCTAGTAAAGTAATTATCTAATAAATGAACAATTCATTCCCAAAAATGAGATATTACCACTCGTCCATTGTGAATTTTGATAATCCTTCTTACATAATCTGGTTGCAAAATTCAAAAACTTGGCATTATTATATCGTGAAAGTTATAGCTACTTATTCTTTTAATAATTTATTATTCTCACAATTTACATTTCTTTTAACCTTTAACGTTGTATGAAAAATAATTACTGCTTTTTATAGTACTGTTTTATTATAAATAGTAGTATTGTAAACCATATATCTTGTTGCATATTGAAAACTGGGTGTTTAGCTCCTAAACTTTGTATATCTATCTTTCACTATACTAACATTATTTCCGATGCTGCCGAATCAAGTGTTATTTTTGTAAACTGTGAAGTATTTTTTCTTATTTTTTCTGGTTGTTAAGATTCAAAAGGTTTTTATAAATAATAAAGATCAGTTTATTAATATAATTGTTATTGTTACTAATGTCACTTGCCATGGATAAGTTCGCTGACGGCCCTCAGTGATTTTAAGCCGAATGAGTGTCTTGTTTTTGTAGTCGCATCTATTAAGAGTTTAATAATATTTTCATGGTAAAATAATAATAACACACATATTTTGTGCATTGTTGTTGTTAATGGCATTTGCCATGGACAAGCTTGACCGAGACATCAGCGAGTTTTAAGCCGAAAGGAGCGTCTCTTGTTTTTGGAGTAGCGCCAACTAGGGGCGAGAGTAAGACTTAGCTACACACTCAGCACATTCGCTTGCAAAGCCCCTTTTTACAGGGGGGGCATTCACACATCTTACAGAAAGAACACTGGAAAACAACCATGCCCGAACCGGGAAGCACAGAACACAGGGAAGACACTCTGCCCCTCACGCCATGAGGCCGGCATTAATATGATAAATGTACAAGAAACAAAGAAGCCATCAATCTCACTATAAAATCACAAACCTGAAGTTTATATCAATTTGCAGTCCTGAAGTTGTGCATCCGAACACAAATTGACTCTTTCCAAGGCAAAAAAATGACATTAAAAACATGGGAAATATTTCACTTAAGCAAGGTAGCAAGGTAGCATTTCATGATTGATACCTGCCCTAAGTTGTCGTTGATGACAGGTCAGGTTTCGGACTATTACCGCACATGCTATGAAAGGGAGAGAACCTTGCGGTAGGAGAATAAAAATAAATAAATAAAAAAAAGTGGCGCAAAAAGAAAATAATCTGCTATCTTGTGGACGGAGTGATTGATAACGCCGGAAAGATTAATGGCGTATTAATGTCTGGAAGGCGAGATCTCTATATTAAAAAGAACTTTCGTTTTCATGTGCTGATTTCATCCTCTCACGGATTGCATTTGTATTTCGGCGGCAATCAACTGTGAGGGGTAGAGAGGCATGTTCGAGGGGGTGAGTCCGCACTCGGATGATTCGGCGGTTGATTTGCTAAATTGATTTGAGGGAGTTGGCAATCTTTCGACCATGATAATGTAATAACCATTCTTCCAAAAAGTGAATTTCTTTTTTCAAGCAGTGATATTCACCGATTGTGCGATACTGACAAAATATGTTGAGGGTTGTTTTTTTTGTTAGTAAAAGTGGAGATGGTTTATCGAAATAAATAAATATACGAGATTCGTTTCGTAAACCCTCTATTGGACGAATTTTTGTTTCACCTCCATAAAAAAAATCGTGGGACCCCCCCCCCCGAAAAAATCAGAAATTATAAACCTATATATGCAAATGAAAACAAAATTTTGTGTTTAAACAATTTTATTACGTTATAATAATGATGTGACTTTCAAGTCACAGCGGCCTATAAAAATTTGCATTTCTGTGTGCAATAGCTCATATGTGAAAGTCCGTAAAACAATTTGCATTTGGTGTAAGGCATAAATGTACATGCATCCCTAAACATAGTTTGGTAATCACTGACAAAAGCACAAATCATTTTCATTGGAGCAAATGGTTTCGCGTAGTTTTACTGCCAACAGTTTGCACAGCAATTACTTTGCTATTTCGGGTTGATGAGCCTAGCAGTGGTCATGAATACTAGTATTGGTTGTGTTTGCAGCGTCATAGAGTGCAAGAGCGTCATAGAGTTCAGATTTATGCACCAACTCATGAAAAAAGCTATAATTATTTTGTAAAATGTCGATAAATTAAAATGTTACATGAAAATTAACACGGGCCCATAGAGGGTTAAAATGATTGAAATATGTAATTCAGATGTGTGGTTGATGAATATACAGTAAAACACCGTTTATGCATTTCTCAGGAATCTTTTCATTAGAATTCTAATTCATTCGTAAGCGTTGGATTGATAAAAGCAATTTTATTACGCAAAGGACGAGATTTATTTAATTAAAGATTTTTTTAAAAATAAAACGACTATCTACTGTATGCAATTAACACTTAAGATATGCTATAAAGGCATGAATTCTCTCTCCTGTGATCAATGATTTTAAAAGTTAATTATTATTTTCAATACTTTGTGGTATGTTAGTATAAAGGTAAAAATTTTAGGAATTTTAAAATTCCATTATCAATATAAAATATGATTATATTTATTACAATCTCTATTACACTTATTTTCACTTTTATATCATTTTACTTCAGTCTTTTGGAGGAGTTTACTGTACTACTTTACTGTGGACCCAATTAGACATTGCTTATTCAACAAAAATAAATACTACGCGATACATTTTGCTAAAAGAATTGATGCTTGAATTGGAATTAAATTGTCTGACTAATCATATATCGATCATTGAGAATCACTGTAGCAAAGCTTAAGGAAAAAATATATTTACTTATAGATTTTTGAGGTACGACTACTATTTTGATACCTATATGAAGAAGCAAAATGATATTCGTTTCCAAATAAATGTCATACAAAAATTGAAATTTGTTTTTTAATGGCACAAGAGCCAAACTTGACCATGTTATGCCATACGAAATACCATAAGAAGAAATTTTTTAAAAAGTTGTTTTTCCCAATGTGTTGGAGGATTTTCTCAACAACTGATATATGTAGATTCGACGTATTTGCAGTATTATGAATCTAAAGCTATAAAGATAATTCGAAAAATTTTTTATTCACCTTATATATTTTTGTAAATGATAATAATCTCAACGTTTTTCTGATATTCATAAGAATGATCTTCTTACCCATCCTTTTCATTTTATTTCAACTATAAATATAAAGGGAAGTTTCTAGAAATTTACGTTTTTTTATTTCCATATGTTTAAATAATGCTTCAAGCTCAAGATTTGATTAATATACGTATTTAACGAAAACTTTCTTCTCCCGACTTTCATAGTTTTTGATACAATATGGCATGCTTTGTATTTAGTTCCGCAGTATAATGATAGAGATCGAATATGGATTTGGACATTTTCCTGTCGGTTATTTAGTTCGAAAATCCAATGCATAGCTATAATTTTCATGCTAAAACCTCATACTCAATTGCGTGATGAGTTATTGAGTTCGTATACATGTAGGCGGACAGACAAATATATTGATGGAACTATGATCATTAGTTGCTAAGGGATCAACGATTTAGCGATTTAAATACCAAGAGTTTTCTTTTAGATTGTTGCTTTTTGCTCCTATAAGATATATACGAAAAGAAAGTAATGAAATCGTCAAATAAATAAAAACTAGAGATTTCGATTTAATGTTCACGTTTCAAAAATCTTCGCACTTTAAACTTGCTTTGAGCTAGATGAAAGAAATTTGGTATATTGACTTCAGAACAAATTCCTAGATTTCTTGCAAATTTTGAATGAAATTTCATTCTGAGAAAGTCTAAATACCAGTGAACTCTGTAATTTCAAAATGTAAAGATGTAGTTAAACTCAGGTTGATCATGTATATTATGGATTTCCGTCAAATTTTTAATCAAATCTGTCAACGGGTTTTAACCATATGTCAGACTGTAATTTAAAGTGCATGTAAATTTTAAATCCTTGAAATTTGATATGTGATCTTCAATAATAATTACGCATGAAATTTTTATTTTAATTGGCATCCTGGCACTGAGGTAGGGCGATCGGTGTTCGAGTCCCGGTCAGGGCATGGTTGTTCTTCTGTATTGTATCTGTGAGGTACGTGAAAGTACCCCCCCCCCGTGTGATGTGTGTCCTCTTCATATGAGCTAGAAGTCAGACTTCTGCCCTTGGGTGCTCAGGGGTACATACCCTCAGAAGCTACTGCACCTTTCCTTCCGATGTAAAGCGGACACGTCACCACCATTATCATTATAATTGGTCGCCAAATAAGACGTCTAAAACGCACTTTGAGCAATAGATTCGTAAAAATATTAGATTCGCGCCAAACATCAATTCATCATAACTATGTGAGGTACCAATGCCATGCAAGATATTTGGAGCCTTAGACCAGGTCTACAATTTTATGAAGGGGGGGAGGCGGAGGATAAATATGACCTATATTTTTGAGCATACTAGAAATTTCTGGGAAGACCACACTATTTTTAAATCATTCTTTTAAGTTCTTGATTGTCGTATCAGTCCATTATATCGACATCAGTTACAATAAAATTGAGTGGAAAATGCAATAATTCGATATAAAAATTATACATAATCCACAACCACCTCAGGTATTTAAAAAATTCTTAGTTGAACCCATAAGACAGTTTTAAAGCTTATGCGTAAGGTGTCGTCTAATTAGAATATGAAAAAAAAAATGCAAGACAGTTAAAATGCTATACTTTTGAGTTGAAATTAAGAAAAAAATATTTCGATTTCAAAAAATTTCACAGTTAAATTGATGTTTTGAAATAATTCACTTATTTCTTAGGCATCCTAGATAATTCCAGAACGGCAAAAATTGAAATCTTTCTCTGATTAAAAAGGGAGAAACAATGAAAAATGAAATCCGCTATGCATATTTCAATGTATCATGTGAGAACATCATTTCTTGAACAGCCAAGCACCACGCGCTCGTGCAAGTTGATTGATGTTTTCATTCATTTTAATGGTTTCATTTGAATTAGTAACTTTAGTACTACAAATAATCCCAAAGAACTTTGTCTCGCATTGATTGTTTAAAAAATATATCACATTTCCTATTTATTTCATTTTATATTAATCACAGACTCAAAATGACATATTTATAGGTTTTATTTGCTGTAGTCATTAACTTTATTTTTTTAATCGGAGCTTTTGTAAAGGCGATGACAACGCATCATTAAAAGCTAATTTTTTGAGATGCTCGTGCAGATAATAAAATTTCACTTTTTCGCCAACGGGTTTTTGTTGACGCCACAAAAAAAATCATTCCTAAAACAATATCATGTTCTGACGTGATAAAAAAGAGAGAGAGACTGTTCCAAAAAAATCTGGATGAGATTATACTTAATGATTAGGCATATGATGATGACAGGACTGACTGTTTCTCCTACGTGGTGTGCATGTTTAAAAGAAGCAACATGCGTGCACGGATTGTCATAAAAAATCATACCTTCTGTGACATGTCCTTTAAGTAACAGCTTTTTACTATGATTATTTTTTTCATATTTTAGTCTACGCAGCATTTATCATTCTATTAGAATGACTATTATATGCATTGCCTGAGAAGAATGTATAACAATTATACCAATCTATAACAGCCTAAAAACTACTTGCATTCTATAAAGTGCCTAGGTTCACTTATAAAATATACATATAATCCCATGTTATAAATATGTACGTTTCCATCCAATTTCTGTAAATTAACCTTTTTATTGGAAAGCTAATAGCCGAAGCTAGCGACGAACCATGTTTTCATTTATTCTCATTTGTAAAATGTAGTTATTACACTGTTAAAATATACTAAAATGTTTCTAAAAAAATTCAGAATATAAAAAATGAACGGCAGAAGCGAACACACACACACACACACACACACACACACACACACACACACACACA
>JAOUZG010040215.1:1505861-1525729 GCA_026289955.1 Argiope argentata
CACACACACACACACACACACACACACACACACACACACACACACACAATGCATGTATTATTATGTAATGTATTATTATTTTTATATAATACATAACATACATTATGTAATGTTATATTATTTTTTGTAAGCAGAAGGTGGTTTCGAAGACATAAATGATACTTTGAATTAAAGTTACTTTTATTCCATCACAGGAGATTACGATTTATTTATAAGAGCACGGACAAGGCTCGTCCGATCACAGCACTGCAGAAAAGCAGAAGCGTAAAGAAAGGGAGGGAAGTCATTATCCCTGGTCTTATATCCCATAAGATTTTGATATTGAAAATATTTTTTCACAGTGCTTATATAGAGTGAGGTTTCGATGGGGATTTCTTCAACACGCGTTTATTCAGGCGAGGGAAACGCAGGGATCTTTCAAAAAGTATTTCGTTTAGATCAGCAATTTTCGTCCTTTCACTCGGAGCGCAGGAATCTGTCTTTTAACCGATTCAGAAATTTTACCCAGCTTCTTGTGAATTAATAAACTAGAACAATTGGAATAGATCAGGAAATAAGAGAATATTTTTAGAATTAAGTTACTAAGGCTAACTTAAATTCAAAGTTAAGAAATTAATTTTGATTTAAATTAAGAGTTTAAAATATCATTACATATATATGCACGTTCCCATCGAGTTTTTATGTATTAACGTTTTTATGGAAACTAATAGTCAAAGCTAGCGATGAACCCTGTTTTCATTTATTCTCATTTGTAAAATATAGTTATTACGCTGTTAAAATATACTAAAATGCCGGCTTTCTGGCACAGAGGTTGCGCGTCTTCCTCGTGTTCTGGGAGTCCCAGGTTCGAGTCCCGGTTCGGGCATGGTTGTTCTTCTTTGTTCTATCTGTGAGCTGTGTGAATATGCCCCCCCCCCTGTAAAAAAAGGCCGTGCAAGCATTTGTATCCCATATGTGATTCATCCTCATATGGGATAGAAGTCAGACTTCTGCCTTGGGGTGCTCAGGGGTCCATACCTTCAGAAGCTACTGCAACCCTCTTCCCGTGGTAGAGAGAGGACTCATCATCATCATCATCAATATACTAAAATATTTCTTTAAATATTCAGGATGTGAAAAATGAATGGCAGAAACCAGCATTCGACCGTTTTTAAAAATGGCAACATCGAGCATAGAAAGAGAGCCTTAGCTTGAAGCGATTATTTATATCAACAAAAAAGGGGAAAATCAAGTTTAATGCTATATAATACTAACAATAGCGATTTAAAGAGGCGCAAAATGCTTGTTTGAATATTATTTTCCCTATATTTTAATTTATATATCTGACTCTATTCGATGATTTTTATTCACATCCAGTTATAGCTTACAAGAAATTTTCCGAAAAATAATATTTTATTATAGCGAATTTTACAGACTAAATTACCACCTACTTTTCCGCGCTTTTTTCTAGACGCTTTTAACATTCTTTTAAGTGCAATAATCCATTCAACACTCTCCAGGGAACTTTTCAGTCACATGATGGAGGTCATTTTTCTTTCTTACGAGTATTATAATTGATTTTTAAAGAGAAATTGCTGAAAACTCTGATCTAATAAACTTTCTATAGCATCGGCTGCATGAATAAAGGAATTCTGTATGAAATATTTTTTTAGGGTTTTGAGTTTGATGTTGCCACTAGGACTGCGAAACTCCAGCGGTCCTTGGAAATATATTTTTCTAATTCCATTTTTAAGCTATTTATTTATGTTTTCAATCTAATTTGCTTACTGTTTCGTTCTGAGAATTATAGATTCGTTGTTTAGCTTTTCAATTTGATAGTCCGATAATCATCGAAAATATTGAACAAGGCTGAAAATGAATCAGCAAGTGATAGAAACGCAAGTCGAGACTGTTCAGTGAAGAAGAAAAATCGCGTCTAGTTTGTGTGCAGCTTAGTTCCTCTAAATTCAAACGGAGAAATGGTTGTTGTTTTATCTTCACTTCAATCACACAGTGGCGTATGCAATGAACTTGCACCTGTGCAAGTCCATTGCACTACCACTTGATGTGATTTGTCTTCTTCCTTTTTTAAAAAAATTTTTTCCACTCTCGCCCCTCCCCCTTTTAGTGGAAAGGGTATTTCTTGCATTTTTTTCATTGACTGTTTGAGTTTCAACTCGATTTTTTTTTTGTCATCTTGGCATAAATATATCTGGTTTATTGAATATTCATCCTCTTTAGCAACAGATAATGTTTCAAAGAAAAAAAAATCGACATTTAGATAATTTTCGAAAATATTATTCAAATGAAAATTTTTATGAAAAGGCATTAATTGTTATTATTTAATACTTGGAAATTATGATGAATGTTGTTAATTATTTATTGAATTTTTTTATTTTCATTTTTTGGGAGGAATATTATCGTTGAAGATCAATTCAACATCCGCACAATATCTTATTGACAAAAATAAAGGGAATTGATATCTTATACTGATTGATTGTAATACCATATACTGATTATCAGTGAGGGTGTCGTTTCCTGATTCAGGTCCAAATTACGATGTGTGGTTGAGTGAATGAATGGTATGAATGAAATCCACCCCGTAAAAAGGGTTGTGATACATGAGTAGCTAGATCGTACTCTTGGTCCCAGATGGTGCTACTGAAAACAAGAGGCACTCTCTCGGCTTAATATCGCTGACGAGTTGTCAGTGGGCTTGTCAATGACAAGTACCATAAGAAACAATAACAGACGTATTTTTAGGGGAAATTCAACTTTTTTTTTTAGAAAAAATATTTCTAGTGTATATTATGTTCAGACTTCAGAAATGCCGTCGATTTAAGTTACAGTAAAGCAGCATAATTCTCACAATATTGCATTAATTAAACGTGGAAATTTTTAATCATGTGCGAACATGATGCTGTTTTCGTAAGGGAGTTTTGGATAATTGAAGGCAACGAATAATTGAAGCTCGAAATCGAGTAGGCAATGAGAATGACAATATTCCTCAATAGCTTTTAATCGCATGCATTTTTTAACCTGCTTTCACCAGTATTGCATTTCTATTATTATGCTTCTTTGAAAGCAAATGCGTTTTTAATAGAACCAAGTACCTTTTGACCTGCTTTTACCACTATTACTTTTTCAAGCTGGTTTAAATTACTTAATAACTTAAATTAAGTAAGACAAATAATGACTTAAAAATAATAATAATCTCACATGATAACTTAACATCTGCGATCATACATTTTATTTTTATTATTTATTATTTTAATATTTCATATTAGAAAGATAAGTGTGAGTATATTTTTATGGAAGAGAATTTTTTGAGTCAGTTTAATCCAATTTTAAGATTTTAAAATCTCACCATAATAAATATCAAATAAAATTTCCTTAAAATTTTTTTTTGTTTAATTAGACGGATATTCTTATTCTTAATTGATGACCGTGCATAAATTTAGTCCACTGTCCCTGAGAACTTACACTTTTTTTCTTATCTCTCTTAAAAACTAGAATCGATAACTGATAATACTTGTTTCAGTCAATAATGCGTGCGTGACTGAAATATTATTAATTACAAAAGGAGATTAATTTAAAAGATATAAAAGTGGCATTTAATGTCATATGGGTGTATTGATCGGAATACATTGAAAAACAATTATGGAGGTTTTGCTATCGTGAATAATTTCTTTGAATTTGTACATAATAGATTTATACGGTTAAAGTGACTTTTTTAAGCTGTAGTTTCTCCATTTCAATTGAGGGGGGGGGGGTAATCTACTTTGAGGCCATAAAAACCTTGACTGCTCTTGCACCTGTCACATAATTCAACCTTGAAATTAATTCTGAAAGTCAACTGTATGAAATATAAATAATTTCTTGAAAATTTATAGTAAATTTTTTTGTGATTATCATTTATCATGTCTAATCTGATCTATATTATTTTTTTTTAAATTTGAATGCGCATTTCGGCTGGTTGAAAATTTATATTTTCTTAGATGGAATCTAGAATTTTTTTTTGTCCACTTAGATAGAATAACATTATTATTTAATGTTGAAGAAACGGTTTCGAATGTAAGATATTTAAGAACCCTTTAATTAGAATTAAACGCTAGTTACATGTTATTGTTTGTTATATGTCGTTTATTTATATATAGATAGCCCAAGTATCGCTATTAAAACTTGACGTTTTAATATAACTAAACTAAATTAATTTAACAAAAAATTGATATCCTCATTCAAATTAATTGATTAATTTTTGAGTGAAGGGGATTTATCACGTTGGTTTCTGCTAAGAAATATTAACAATGCTTAAGACATATATTAATAACATATAATTAGCAAATAATATTTTAAAAAAAACATTTAAAAGTCAATTCCTACTGAGGTCAACAAAGAAAAAAATTATTTTAGTTACTCTTTATCAAATAATTACAATTAGTATAAATAATTTATCAAAAATTGTTGATTTTCGCAAGAATTGAACCACATTCTTCACCTTCGAGTGAAAAATTCTGAAATCCTTGTATTTTATAGATTGATCTACTGCCCGTTGATTTCAATTTTCATAACAAACTGCTAAATCTCTGTTTAAAGTATTAAAAATTTATTCAATTTAATGAATGAACTAGTATTCTAAAAACTGTTTTAACATCAAATGTAAAACCACTACAGTTTTAAAAACATGTATTTGACCTTGAGTGGATGAATAAAAAGTATTTTATTAGCGATTGAAAATTTGAAAGAGATATATATAGGGAGAGTGTGAACTAAAAGTAGGAATTGAAAAAAAAAATGTATGATCTCCACAAATTACATTATGAATATTAAAAAATAATGCACTTAAATGCATGCAGTTATTATTCAAAACTTTTTGTGGATATCTAGCTGTAAATGTATTAGAGAAATCGTATATATTAGGCTAAACGGAAAGAACGTCAAAATAGGCTGCGTCTTTAATTGCTAAGTCAATTTTTATCTAGTGAGACAGTTCAATAAACTTTGCAAAAATCGCCCTATTCTTTTGAAATTCTAAATAATAATCACATGACCCGAAAACATGTGAAGTGGATAACTTTAACATTTACTTCCCTGTTTTATTTAAAAGCTGTTCAAAATTATTCAACTTAAGATTTTATTTTTATAGAAAATTTTATCCGCATTATTTATAACACAAACTAAGCAATGGTTCCCTGTATTTGGATTACTACGTTGATGAATCGATACGAAACTATCTTAATCATGAATCGAATTGTTTGTCCGTATCGATTTTAAAATTGTAATTGAACTTCAAGGATTGTGATTTTTAAATCTCCACACTTGGCAACACTTTTCAATCTCCAGATTTTGAATAAAATTTTAAATCTCCACGCTTGGAGTGAAATTTAAATCACCATCCTTGACGTTCGATTGCAATTTCTGAATTGATAATGCCGAACGATTTGATTCATGATTACGATATAATTGACGATCCATATCTATTCATTAATTTTATCGTAACATTTAACGTATCATTTTTTTTCAATCGTGTAAAAATCGGATAGGGTACTACTGATGCTCAACTTATTTTGTGACCGTCTATACCTATGATTCAGTTCAAGAAATTCTTCAATGTTTAAGAGAGCTTCAGATTAATGATGTGTTCAGAATACATACTGCACAAATACTATATAATAATTATGGGCAAAAAATTTACGTGCTCAAATTAAGGGTAATATTTTTTTTATAAAGAAATGTTTTTTTTTAATCTGAAGCTTGGCATTTATATTATTAAATGGCGGTGCAAATAATTTTCGTCATCACTAATTTTTCTTCTTTCCTTTTTTCTGTAAAATTTCTTATTCCCATAATTTTTTGAACAATTTTCTTGATTTTTGTCTTGTTTTTTTACTTTGTTGTATAAAATAAATAGTAATCATCAATAGTAAGAAAAAGGGGGGGGGGTCGAACTCTAGATTTTGACGAATTTCCAGGTTTCAGATAACCGAAAAACACATTCTTTTTAAAACATGCCCTTCTTTTTTTTTTATTACAAAGATCATTCAAAAACAGTTTCATTTAAACGGGTCAAATTTCGTATTCATTCTTTGCATCACATTTGCAGGTATCTGTTAGATTTTCATTAAAATCTATTCAGAGGAAGTTAATCTGCCTGATAAGTTGTTGTTGTTACTTATGGCACTTGCCATGGACAAGCCCACAGATACATCAGCAGATTTTAAGCCGGAGATATGCGTCTCTTGTTTTACAAGTAGCGCCATCTAGGTCCAAGAGTGCGCCTTAGCTACATACACGTCACAACCCTTTTTAGGAGGCGGACTTCATTCATGTATATTAATTCATTTATCTTAGATCGTAATTTAGACCTGGAACAGAGAACGATCACCTCTGACCCAGTACCCCCAGTGGTATCACTCTCGACATGGAGGACTTTGCGAGCACGATAGATTTAACGAGCGCCAGCTGCCACACACTCGGCGTGATAAGTTAAGACGATAACTACAAAACGAAGAAAGCTAGATCTATAAAATTTAGCTCACAAATTTCACATCTGTAGTGGAGACATCTGCCAAATTTTGAAACAAATCTTGTCACCGGTTGATTGTGTGTCAGTCCATCCTTTCAGAAACTTGTAAACGCGACAATTCAAAAACTCAATGATTTAAATATACCGCATTTGGTATATTTTATGACCTCAAGTGTAATTTTATGTCAATTTTTTTTTAATCGGTAGAAAAAAAAGTGTCTGAAACACAAATTCATTGTTGGGGTACTATTAAGCAACCGAGAGATCAATAACAAAAAATTCAGTAAAAAATGCCAAAGTTATGCCTGAAGTTAACATTTCATATTTACTGTGCGCTAATTCCATGCAAGGTGTTTTATGGTACGATAAGTTTAGGAAAATATTTAAGACAGTTTGGGGGAGACCACCCCCGCTAGTTATAAATTATTGTTTACTCTTTTCTCAGCAAAAATTTCAAATTCCTTTATATAAAGGTGAATTTGTTGTCGCTTAACTTTGCACTTTCTTCAATAAAATTTCAAATTTTTGCATATAAAGGTGAATTTGTTGTCGCTTTACTTTGCACTTTCTTCAATAAAATTTCAAATTTTTGCATATAAAGGTGAATTTGTTATCGCTTTACTTTGCACTTTCTTCAGTAAAATTTTGGTTTTGTGATATAACTCATGAAAGTTAACCTTACGTTTTGAATACTATTCAAATTTTTCTGTAATACTGGAGCGTTATAAAAGCAAAATATATAAATATTTTCAAATAAAGCTTTCTTTTTTACCCTTTATGACAAGTACAAAATGTGCCGCATTCGCAGACAATTTACTATGTTCGGAAATTCAATTTTTTTACCATCCACAACGCAGCTTTTATATCATGAAAAGAAAAACAATAATTGGAGCACATAAATCTGCGCGTATTTACGAGGAAATTTTGAAAAATCTTGGCTTGCATCAATAAATTTTAATATGCAGTGGTATAAATGTTGTATATACTTTCTAACTCGGACATCCTGCAGTAAAAGTTGAATTCCAAATCGAAGCAACCCGGATCGAATCCTGGGAAAACTATATCATTTCGAATCTCTGTTGGGCAGAGAGCGAACACCATAGATTTTATCACCCCGTGCTCTGAGATATAAATTACATACCTCGTGGTAAGAGCCAGCCACGTGGTTGACCTGATCATCAGACCCCGTGGCAAAAAAAGAAGAAATACCCTCTTGCCTTACCAATTCCTATGCGCTGGATGGACAAGGTCTTTCAAGGTCAACCGCTCGCTCTTCTTTTAATTTTCTTTTTAACTGGTTTGACGTTTATGCAAAAAAGCAGGTTTATATGATACTACAGATTACGCGCCAAAGAATCCCCTCCCTCCCTCTTTTTAGTATTTTTCTTTCTGCTTTCGACATTGCTATCAGTTATTTTTACGGATTTCACCTTCCAACCGAATTGGCAACATTGAAATAAAATTCCTCGTTGAAAAGGTTAATAAAATATTAATGGTTTAGGTAATAGAAAGACGAGTGTCTTGTACTTGAAGTTATTTTAACTGAGTTTTGTGTCTGTTTAAGTCATAGATTTGTTTGGGTGGAATTTATTTTGATGAATTGATAGGGTGAAAGAACAAATAAAGGTGTAGTAAGTTTTCTATCATGGTTTCACACCTGCATTCTTATTTATTTCGTAGCTATGTTTCTACACTTAGGTCATAAGTTTAATCTGCAACACTTTGCATTCATTTCCTACTATAGTGGAGGGTGATTATTTTATTTCCAGTTTTATGAAGCACATTGTTTTTAAAAGAGTTTAAAACCTCGATTTAGAATTCATTAGAACTAAGACTTATTTTTTATTCGAGAACTAAACATTTTGGACGAAATTGGGAATCAAACACATTATCCTCATTTTCTCTCCTGCTGTTGTTTACAGTGGCATTTTTCTGTGAAGAGACGGAGACGCTCGTTAGAGGGATCTGACACTTTGCACAAAGGATTTTAGTCCTTGTCTACCTTTGTTTTCAGTAACCTCCGCAGGAACGAGAATCCCAAAACAAAAACAAGACAATCGTGGTGCTGTCTTCTAATCAAGTTAAAACTGACAATATCTTAAGAATGGGGAGAAAAGAAAGAGTTCCCCTATTGGCAATGAGCCAGAAGTTTGACTTCTGCTGAAAAATTCGTCTGATATGTCCCAAAGACACCTCTTTGTTGATCCGACAATTCAAACTTGTTTACACTATTTTAAAAGGTTTTTTATCTGTCTGGTTTATGCTTGATTGTCACAGCAGGTGCGTGACTTTTTTTTATTATTTACTATGCTTTTCGGCTTGCACTGTAAAAATGTGGGTGGATATACGTTAATAGCCATCCGTAATTAGAAGAAAATCCACTTCTTAATGATAACTAATCTGAAATTCTAAGGACTTTATTTTTTTCTGTGGTTTTTAAGTGAAGGTTCAAGTCACTTAGTGATGGTCTATCATCAGTGTGCAAATCAGTGGAAATAAATGAATGTTGCAATGACTTAAATGAATAAATTTCAATAACTTGAATGAATGAATGTTAGAATGACTCAAAAACGCAATGACAAATAAATGAATATTGCAATGACTTAAATGAATAAACGTTGCAATAACTCAAAAATGAAATGACTTAAATAAATGAATGAATGCACTGACTCAAAAATGCAATCACTTATATCAATGAATATTGCAATGACTTAAATAAATGAATGTTGGAATGACGAATGAATGAATGTTGCAATGCCTCAAAAATAGATTAGGGGAGTAATATAGCCCCTATTTCCACATTCCAATTTTCGAGATTAGGTATTAATAATAGTTTTTAATTTTTGAATATTGAGTTTTTAAATAGCAAACTCTTTTCTAAACTCAAATAAGAAGATATTTTAAAGGCAGGACTGCATGCAAAAGGGGTTGGTTTCGATATTTGAAATATAAATTTAGAAGTACTCTTAAGAAAAGCGTTATAAAAAAGTAAAACTTTTTTTAAACAGAATTTAAATGCTCTAATTTAAAATTTGACAGAATAAATGTTTGTTGATTTAGTCGGTTAACTGTGTACAAATTCGATTGTGTTAATCTGTAAGCGAATTTGCTTTTTTGTTGATCAGTTGAAAATGCAAGAAAGAGACAACCTGAAAAATACTGAAAGAGAGAAAGAGAAAAATGATCCGGTCTTCTTGCAAAAGACGTAAAGGTAATACAGACATTCCGGTACCAAAACTTGGGTGGGACATAGAGATAAAGCAACTGAACTAAGAAATGCTCAGAACTAGATGGATATAATTTGGCATTTGGTTTTACTATCAAAATTGTCGATTCATTTTGAATTCAATAGGTTGATGGAAAAAGATCCAAAGCGCATATTCAGTTTTCTTCTCCGTACGACGAAATGAAATATAAAATAATTTTTGTTTTATTATTACTATGATTTATTCTCACTTCGTTTAATGGCAATATTTTTACTTTTTCGTTGTCAGATATATAAAAAGAAAATATTGTACTTAAAGTATTGTCAAAAAATGTTTGAACTAGAGATTCTGATTAATCTCTGCATTTTAAATCTCAACGAGTCTTGAAAACGCATTTTTGGAAATGTGTTCTTTTATCTATCTGTACATTCAATAACTGGCATTTTCAAGTTAGACGTATGGAAATAAGTATATAGGATTTACTCTATATTTTTTTGAATTTACGTCTAATTTTAAACGAGATTCATTCAGAGGAAGTCTTTCTGTATGTTGCGCGTTAAATCCACCAGGAACAAAAGTCTTAACTCTGGTGTGGTGTGGAAAGGGGGGTGCCTGCTGAGGTGTCGTCTTCGTCATCTGACCACTGTTCAAAATTACGAGGTCTTTCCCAAAATAGCCCTAGTGTTGCTTTACAACGAGGCGTTAATATAACTAAACTAAACGAGAAAACACTTTGAAAAGAACGATTTAAGGAGACGACTTCCTCTAGTTATTTAACTCATTAATTGATCAGTGGAATCACTAACATAATCACATGCAGATTTATTGTTACTTTTGTTGTTGTTGTGACTAATGGCACCTGCCGTGGACAAGCTTCCGCTGATACGATCAACAGATTTTTCAAGCCTGAGAAATGCGTCTCTTTGTTTCACACGTCGCGCCATCTAGGGCCAAGAGTACGACTTAGCTACTCACACGTCACAACCTTTTTTAGGGGGGGGACTACAATCATGCATATTCATTAGTTCATCTCAGATCGTAATATAGGCCTGGAACAGAGAACTATCACCTCTGACCCAGTATCACCAGTGATATTACTCTCGATATGGAGGACTTTACGACCAAGAACAGATTTAACGAACGCCAATCGCCATGCACTCGATTGGCGTTCGTTAAATCTGTTTTGGCCGGAGAGCTTCGAACCCGTAACCTAAAGCCTCAGTTACACGACCTGTGAATCTTTAGACGAGCCACGCGTTCCCCCCTTTTTCCCCTTCTTGCGGTTTCTCGGGGTGCTTTGACGTCTGTGGACGCGTCCGAAGTTTTCCCGAAAATTGTCGGTAAAGTGTCCAGGCATCAAAAGACCCCAAGAAACCGCAAGAGGGGTATTACGGGGAAACGCTTGGCTCGTCGGAGATTCGACTCGTCGTGTAACTGCCCCTTAAGGAGTACGAGTCCAACGCTCTACCAACCAGGCCATCCCGGCCTCTGTTGTTACTTTTAATCCGTAAAGCAAAAAAGGCAGGTTTGTGTTTGTATTTTGTTCTGTTACGAGGATTAAATGAAGGAATGTATCTATTTTCCAACACCCCCCTTCTGGCTTCTTTCTTCTTCCTCTAAAAAATCACAGAATGATCGCGCGATGTCTGAAGTTGCTCTCTATCCACCCCGCACCTCAGGTAAGTGAGTCCTTCTGTCCATCCATCATCCCAGTCCCGTCCTTGTAACTTGCTCTGCCGATTTGTGCAGCTCCCACTTTATTTATCTGTTTACCTCTGCGGAACCCGAATCGCTCGCTTGTCCGCGGATCGAGCGGTCCGTTCGGGAGAAGAGATAAGGATAAGGCGGAACAGGAAGTCTCCGGACGAGTGCGTCCTCTGATGGACGTCCACTGGCGGAGGGAGTCGAGAGCTAAATGGACTGGGAGGTGGTGGCCGATGATGCTATCGGGCGCTAGAATATTCGTCAGCGACGCAGGAGAGCATGCGAAAATTGATTGTCGGTCGGCGATCAAGATTCGGGCGGCTGTCACACTTGTGTGAGCACCGCGAAGAATTCACTTGAGCGATGAAAGAATTTGATTTGATGAAGTTATTAAGGGGTCGCGTTGCTCAACTCGAAAGGCCTCGACTATCAAGAGCTTTTTTTTTTTTGTTTATTGTTGGTGTTTTTGCTGCAGGTAATGTTTTAATATCTGTGATGCTGAAATAATATCAGAGCTCAATGGGTTTTTTAAATAACGCTTTAATTTTTTTTAATGATTGCCTATTTTTGACTTATTTTTCGACCAGGGATCTTTAAAAATGATTTTTTTTTGCAATTTTCCCCTTAGCAATTTGAAAATTTACAGGCATTAAGAGTAACACTATAGGAGATGAGACACAACATTTTAAAGCATTGTATTCATTTATTTAGGAGTTAGAGAGTGGGTTAATATAATATAATATTAGCGATAAATAACGTTAATCAAAAATGTTCCATGCGCTCCAAATTTGTTCGAAAGCACTCTGATTTATATTATTATTTACTAGAACCCTTTTGAAGCAAAAGTTGGGATTAATCTTGAAGTTTGAACACGAAATATCAAAATTAACCAATGTAATAACTCAAATCTACTGATTTTTTAAAAAAAATTTAAGTAGTTTTGAGTTATTAAATAGATTACTTTTGATATTTCGTGTTCAAACTTCAAGATTAATCCCAACTTTTGCTTCAAAAAGGTTCTAGTAAATAATAATATAAATCAGAGTGCTTTCGAACAAATTTGGAGCGCCTGGAACATTTTTGATTAACGTTATTTATCGCTAATATTATATTATATTAACCCACTCTCTAACTCATAAATAAATTAATATAATGCTCCAAAATTTTGTGTGTCATCTCCTATAGTGTTACTCTTAATGGCTGTAAATTTTCAAAAATTACAGAAAATCATTTTTAAAGATCCCTGGTCACCTTAAGTTTTTATATTTCGGAATTTAGTTCTATATCGCTTCCTTCTCTGATTTTTTTTTGTATCTTCGTTGTTAAGTTTGCTTTGGCTATATAACTCTCAAATGCCCGAATTTTGTAAATTTCCGTGTGTCTGTCTTGTCTATTTGTCTATCTGCCTGCTTATAACAAAGATAACTCAAAAGCGCTTTAAACTACATATATGAAATTTGTTATGTGGTCTTGACATGAAATGTGTAGATTTCTGTCAACTTATGAGCAGAATCTGTTAGGAGAAGTCTGTCTGTCCATTCAAATACAAGTTAACCCAATAATTACAAAACAAAGATGCTGGATGATAAAATTCGGCACAGATATTGAATATCTATTCTGTAGATACTTAGTAAATTCTGAGTCAAATCCAAAAGAAATATGAACACCTGTCTGAACGTCTGTATTTCAGTAGCATGTGGACATGGTAGATCAAAAGCATAATGACTTAAATATATCAACTTAGTATAGTATTATCATGTCAAAATATGATTTTATTTTGGTAATGAGGTTTTTGGCGTCAACAGAAATCCGTAGGCGAAAAATTGAAATTTTATCATCTGCACGAGCATCTCAAAAAATCAGCTTTTAATAACGCGTTGCCATCGCACATAAAAAAAGCTCTGTTTAAAAAAATAAGTTAATGACTACAGCAAATAAAACCAAGAAAAATGTTTTGAGCACGTGATTATATGAAATGAAATAAATAGGAGATGGGATATTTTTTTAAAACAATAAATGCGAGACAAAGTTTTTTTCGATCGTTCGCAATACTAAAGTGACTCATTTAATGAAAAAATTTAAATGAATAAAAATACAATTTAACTTGCACGAGCACGTGATGCTTGGTCGTTCAAGAAATTGTGTTCTGACATGATACATTGAAATATGCATAGCAGATTTCATTTATTTTATTCATTTCATTTTCCCTGACTATACTTATAGTTCTATGACAAATTTTGGTTTCAAAGATTGTGGACCCCCCCCATTAAAATTGGACTTCTCTAAAACTGAAATTTTTCCTTCATTAAATAGGATGCGAGAAAATTTTGGGAAGACCACCCCTCTAGTTTATATGTCTGAGAACTTCTGATCTGTCGTTAGTTACTGCTATTTGAGATGCAGAAGGCTCTTAATTTAAACCACCATTTTGCCCTCAATCCCAATGACCTTGGCATTTCATCCACTGAATATGAAAGGATGGCGGTTTTCACCACTTCTGAAACCCAACTCATTTGGTCGGTTGCATACGAAGACGCAGACTGATGAACAGGGGGGAAGTGAAATTCATGTGGTAAATTGACCCCACCCACAGTGAGGCAACACGGTGGAGATCAGGGACCAGTGAGTGGAGTGTAACCGAAACCCACCTTAATTATCTCAACGGCCGCTCTTTCCAACTGGTCATTATTTCTGTTTATCAGTGGTTCTTCGATTTCTCTTGTTTTCCGACGTCACTGGTTTCGGATTACAATTCACTTCATATCTAAGAATTTTTTTTTTTTTGATGAAACCTTTTATATCAGTTTTTACCAAGAATGCAGACATATTCCAAAAGAGGGATAAACAATTAGCGTCGATTTCGAAATTGCGCAACTAAATCGCAGGAAAATTACGAAAACGAGGTTTTTAGACATGTCTTATTCAATCTCAGAAACTGGATAAACAATCAGAAATATTATTTTTTTAACGTAAATTATCTTTGTCAATTAGTTAAAGTTTATCATTTTTTTATATACAGGGTGTCCCTAATTAAACGATTCTACTTCAAAATTGTCTACAGGTGAAACTATAGTTCAGAAAGTTATGAAATTTTGTATAGGACATAACGAAGGGATGGGAATTGTTTGAGCTAGTATATATATTTCACCACCAAGGGGTACAGGGCCGGGATGGCCTGGTTGGTAGAGCGTTGGACTCGTAAGCTCTACCGGGTTCGAAGTTCACCGGCCAAAAGAATCCCCGAGTGTGTGGCGATTGGCGCTCGTTAAATCTGTTCGTGGTCGCAAAGTCCTCCATATCGAGAGTAATATCACTGGGGGTACTGGGCCAGAGGTGATCGTTCCCTGTTCCAGGTCTAAATTACGATCTGAGAAGAATGAATGAATTTGCATGAATGTAGCCCCCTAAAAGGGGCCCCCTAAAAAGGGTTGTGACGTGTGTGTAGCTAAGTCGTACTCTTGGCCCTAGATGTCGCTACTTGTAAAATAAGAGACGTATATTTCCGGCTTAAAATCTGCTGATGTATCAGCGAGGCTTGTCCATGGCAAGTGCTGTAAGTAACAACAACAATAACAGGGGTAGTTCTCGAATGAATTACACATTATGCTTATTTTTGACAAATTTATTTAAAGAAAACATGCTCAACATGACGGCTAACGTCTTCCACTACCATCTGGAATCGTAAGATAGTATGTTCCACAATTGATCATGGAACGCATGTCAATGCCTTTCGATCTCAATTTTCATGCAAGATGTAGCTCCTCCACACATCAGCCGCTGTGTAAAGGACGTTCTCCATTATCTTTTTACAGAAGAACGTGTCATCAACTGTCACTTCCGTGATCTGGGGCCTCCCCTGTCTCCTGGCCTAAATCCATGTGACTTTTGACATTGAGAATTTTACCTGATTTAAAAAACAGCATCTCACAGTATGTTCTCTTTCCCAGAACACACTATGGTCAACTCTGGAACATGCTATCTTACGATTCCATATGATAGCGAATAATGATGGCCGTCATGTTGAACATGTTTTGTTGTAATTAGATTTGTCAAAAATATGCTACATGTGTAATTCATTTGAAAAACTGCCCCTTGGTGGTGAAATTTTGAATTTTTTTTTATTCACTCAAATTCCCATCCCTTCATTATGTCCTATATAAAATTTCATGACTATCTGAACAGTAGTTTCGCCTGTAGACAACTTTAAAGTAGAGTTGTTTAATTATGGACACCCTGTATATAAACTTTAATTAATTTATAAAGATAATCAGTCTAAAAACAGGTTCCCACACTCCAAGTTGAGAGGATAAAATAGTGTCCATCGAAGCACATTCTTTTAAAAGATCTCTATGATTCCTTTATTTGTGTTTGGCGCGCGTCGGAAATCACTATTGAAAGTGTACATCCACTGGGATGAAATGTTCATTAGCTTTTCCTCATTTCGTTTTGTGTCGTTGTGTGTTGTGTTTGTTGTTTCTGCTTGTACGTAATGCGTGTCTTTCAGAATGTAATAAAGCAAACTAAAAAAATTCCAGAGTCCCTTCTCTGTCTTCGAAACTGGCTTCTTCTTCCAACAAACTCACACACACACTACGCAAGTCCAACCTTTTCACTTTAATTACATACAAGAAATCGTTATTTTTTTTCAGATCCATTTTTTTAAAATGACATAACAACACCCTTCAAAAACTTTTGACACAATGTATTTTCCTTTTCATGAATATGTTTATGCATTTCGACACTTCTGTCTCATTTCGGAGCCTTTATCTTGACGTACAAGTAAGTTACATCATATACCCGATTAGAATTATCGTAGGTAAAATTTTAAAGGTGGAATATTCGTTGGATCCCAACCAAAAAACGTGTGAAGAACGTGAATCTGTCAGAACTTCCCTTAGTTTGCATACTCTCTGTCGTGATCCGAGTTTCCAGAGTTAAACGAAACGATCCTCGCTGTTTCACGAATAACCAGTTCCAGGGAGTCATGTCGAGGAAAAATCATCCGAGACATGTTGCAATGTCGATAAGAGAATCCGCAATTAGACGAAAACCGTGGCAACTGAAAATAGCGTGACAAGTGGCCCTTTTGTGAGCAAGAAGTGACGTAATGGCAATTACCGTGTGGCTACTCAATACTTTCCCACCTTCGGTTTTTTCCTCCATTTTTTTCCCCTCTGGGTGTCTTTGACAGGGGGAAAAACGAAGCAATTCCATTATTTTTTCCTCATCGCCTTTATTTCTACTGTATTAGTACTGTGGATATAGATGCGGAAATCAGTTCTGGAGGAAACTTCACACGACCTTTTAAGTCGATGGATTATTATATTAGTTAGTTTCTGCGAATGGCAACAGGATTAAATGGAGGTACCGTAACAAGGATATGCGGGGATGTTTGAATAACCCAATGTTACCTTAAGGTTTGGAAACTTTGAAAATGTGACTAAGCAATGGTTTGATTTCGCAAGAATTTGCCAACTTTTTTTTTGAAGGTTAAATTTTAATTTTCATTATTAAAAGAGATAAGATAAAATGTGTATCTAGTTTCTGTCCTGAATTTAAAAGATAATTGTGATTTCATAATAATTGTGACCGAGTTTAAAAGGTAATTGTGGCTGAGTTTAAAAGATAATTGTGACTTCATAATAATTGTGACTGAGTTTAAAAGATACTTGTGACTTCATAATAATTTTGACTGAGTTTAAAAGATAGTTGTGACTGAGTTTAAAGATAATTGTGACTTCATAATAATCGTGAATGAGTTTAAAAGATGATTGTGACTTCACGTATGCGACTTATTGCCAAATGCAGTTTGAGCATTTGGATGAAGATACTCTTATCTAGGTCAATTAACACCCTTTGGGAGAGAGGGGCACAGAACACGGATACATCACATCAAAGCATACTTATCAGAAATACATAAACATTTCCTCACAAAATACGAAAAATATTAAAGGATGTAATTCTATCTTAAAGTCAACGAAACATATTAACGTTAATCAAGTGGCTTTAGCAGTTCAGAAATTACAGTCAAAGGGACTGATATAAATTTTGATCAGCCCTAAAGGGCTGATCATTTCATCTTGAGCTACCAAATTTAGTACAGGAGGATGCCAATATGTACCTCATTCGTATTTCTGTTAAAATGTTAATTAAAATTTCAATTAATTTAAAATTATCAAGATATTTATGTTTTTCGTTATAATTTCCAATGATATTATAATAAAGAAAATAATTCTTGAACTACTGTATTTAAAGAAATATATATAAAAAAAGTCTCATTAGATATCGAAATATTTTAATCCTCATTTTGGCAATTAAAAAAATATGTATTTTTTATGCATTATTTTTAGATGATTTTATTCCATTGTTAAAAGCTGATAAGATTTTTAAAAAAAATCATTTATTACTAACGCAGTATACATATAGAATAAGAAAGTGAAATCCGCGAAAGATAACATACCAGTAGACAGATGAATAAAACGGATAGTTAAAATTTTAACTGCCCTATGATGTCAACAAACTAGATTCTTTTAAAAAGATTCATGTGTGCAATAAAAAAAAACTAGGGCAAGGCTTTTGGAATGAAACAGTTTTAATATCTGTTACAATCGTGAATCCTAAGAATACTTTGTTGAGAGAATTAGGCATATCAAATGCATGAGAGATTTCATTGTAATTGAACACAACCAATATTTCCTGCGGACAAACTAGTCGCCAAAAGCAGCTAGTAATTAAATAAAAGGAAACAAGAGACTCAAAAATGTAGACACTGTAAAAGAAGTGATTAGTTAAAAAATGTGTCGTCACGGATTTTTCTCGTGATATGGGCGTCCTGAGTTCGAGTCCCGGCCAGGGCATGATTGTTCTACTGTGTGCTATCTATGAAGTGAGTGAATGTGCCCCCCTTGTAAAAAGGGGATGTTCAAGCGAATGTGATGAGTGTGTCATCTTATGAGCTAGAAGTCAAGACTTCTGCTCTGGGGTGCTCAGAGGTCCATAACTTCAGAAGCTACTGCACCCTTTCTTCCATTGTAAAAAGCGGACAAGTGACCAATCAAATCCTGATTTCTATCTTAATTTAACCTATATTTTTGCTTTAAATTGTTTTCTTATTTTCCAATTCTTACTTTTTATTTAATAAATCTACACACTTTCTATAAAATGGAAAGTCAGCATTTCCCCACGTTCCGGAGGAAGGGCTAAATATCCTTATAGTTTGGAACATTCTTTTAAAGATTCCTAAATTTCCTTATCTTAAACCGACACATACCAAAGAAATTATATCAAAATCTCATTAAGATAAACATTGGAGAGAAAATTTGGGTATCTTCTGATCTTGTGTCGCGATGTAGAATGACGTATCCCGCCCTTCTTCCTTGCTCATAATACGCCTCTCTTGCTGAAATAAAATGAATTCTTAAAATTTCAAAACTTTTTTTTATTCCTTTGCACAGCTGCTAAAATATGTTTTCATATATAAAAAATTATGAGTAAATAAGAATAAGTTTCTTCATTCAGCTATGAACTATGTCAATAACCATTTAAAATAAACAAAAATAATTTTTTGCTCGAATGAAATTTATTTATATTTGTGTTAGACCTTTTGTTCTATCTTTTCAAGTAATATCAATGCTCTCAGATTAATTGCACCTCCAAATAAACTAATATCTCTTTAATTCTTCTTGTCCCCTTCCATTTATCTGTCTTTAAATAATTCATAATAATTAATATTCATTACTTCCAAGAAAAATGTGAGAAAGATACCGATTATAATTTAAATCGCATAATAGTCGTCAATTAAGTACATAATGAGACATGCTTCCCTAAATGCAGCGATTACTCGATAACCGTTCTATGAATATTATTTGTTGCTATTCTGTGAATTCTTTTACAGAAAAGAATTTGTGTCTGTTCTGTAATTTATTCTGTATCACCTGAATAGATTTTGTTAACGTACTGTCGCTTGTTCTATTCGATTCAGTTTTGCTAGATCTAGTCCATGATATTTTTATCATTAGTAAGAAAAATATAAATATCATCCTAAGCCAGTCCACTGTTTTTGAGAAGTATACTCGTCTTGGAAAAAATAAAACATTTTGCGTCATGACCGGTTTATTCAATGACAGTTATTGTATTTATATAATATTTACATGCTTATGACAATTTAGATATTCATTTTCCGAAAGGGTCGAAGCAGTTAACTGTTTAACTAACTCCATGTCATATAAATAAAAAGATTTTTATTTTGTATTAGCCGTTTTTTTTTGCTTGTCTTAATAAAATAAGAATTGGCTAGAGTTAGTTGTAAAAATGTTTTTGTAATCTAGTTAGAAACTTTTTTATTAATGTTTTTTTCGATATTCGAACAATTAATGTCATGTTTATTAACGCACGCACGCACGCACGCACACACACACACACACACACACACACACACACACACACACACACAC
>JAOUZG010040215.1:1525739-1544465 GCA_026289955.1 Argiope argentata
CACACACACACACACACACACACACACACACACACACACACACACACACACACACACACACACACACCTTGCTCTGTTCTTAACAGCTAACAGATTTGTTTAAAAAATCATTGAATTTTTTTCTTCTTCTTTTTCTAATTTCTTTTATATGCAGGAATGTTTGTGAAACTACGAGTGAAACTCGTATTTTTTTATTGAACTTTGTTATATGAATATTTTTATATCAAATCTGCTTCGTTTCGCTTTTTCTATCTAAAAAAATCTTCAAATAAAAAAAACACACAAGAAATTGCGATAACAAATTATAAATTGGGAATATCAAGACTAATATGCAAGTTCTGTTTATTATATCATTTCAACTTTTATTAGTTTCAAACTTCAAAATAATAACTTTCAAAATTTGACTAAAATGTAATAATTGTATTCTGTTCATAATTTAAAAATCAAGTAACAGTATTTTTTTGATACCACTTTTTTGAAGTAAGATAAAGCATTAATGGTTCTTTTAAAATTTATTTGGTTATATTTTTTTAAAATTTAATAAAAACTAAATAAATCTGATCATTTTTATTCAAAATAAAGCGAAATACTTTTCCTATATTCCATCCTTAATAATCGCAGTCTAATTTCGACGGTGCCATTGTAAATCAATCTTATGTCTATATGGTTGCGTTGCATTAAAAGACGATTTTTTTAATTATAAAACTTTGTTGTTGAAACGTATTATTTTCTACCTTAAAAACATTCTACATTTTTCAGGATTCAGACCTACATTTTTCAGACCCAAAACTTCCAAATTTGAAAATACAGAACGCCATTTTCATTTTACTTTCTGTTTATCAAGCGAACTACATAAAAAAAAAATAAAGGTTATTTGTACTATTTCATTTGATTCAAAAGGAAAATCAAAATTTTGAATGTATAAGAAACACAGATATCCAAAATATATTATTCCGAGTTAAGTTCAACGGATATTGACTTAATTCAATACGTGTTGAATTGTGTCAACATATTATATATAGAAATTTGATATTATAGTATATGAAAAATTGAATAACGTACCAAAGAAATATCACAGTTAGAAGTAGTTGAAAAATTAAAAAAGTTTCATTAATTAATCTTATTTATTTGTTTATCTTAATTTTTTCTACAATAAATTAAAGAATATGAAGAAAAATTAATTTTCAGAGTAAAAATTTCTTGTTCCCATTTTTGAAAATTTTGAAAATTGCTATCTGATTCAAAATAATTTATTCGATATAGTTTCTAGAACAGCGATAAAAATTAACTTAAAATACTGTATAGAAAAAGATCATTAATTTTTTTCAGTTACCGGTTTATCTTTTATTTTTAATTTTACTTTGAATGAATTCAAAAGATTTCTTGATAAATAATTTTTTTTCGTTCATTGTAAAAAGCATCTGCAATTCTATCCACTTATTTTATTTTTATTTTTAGATTTTAATTTTTTTATTGAATGCGGAAATGTACAGCGTCGCTATATTCAAATAATATAATTCAGATTATCAGTGGAGATTATCTGTTAGCATAATAAAAAGGAACATATGAATTAAATTAAAAAAATATTAATTCACAATTCTTGCTTAACCTCATTAATTTATCTTTAATTTATTTATTAAGTGTAATAACAAGAAATAAATAATGATCTGCGAAGGAAAATGCTCCAAATGATGAACACTCACGGATCGAAATCTTTTCTCCAGAATCATGCTTATACTGCCATCTATCGGAGAGAGTTAACATAATTTCCTTAAGCTAAAAATCCAATAAAATAGATAGTTTCTTAAAATTTGCTCAAAATACGATTTTCTTCAATGCTCTTGTTAATCGACGTAAATTTAGTAATGCAAAATTTCTTTCCAATTACTAAACTTTTATTTTTTGCATAATTGTGCAAGTTTTTCTGAATACCGATTTATTTTAAAATTATTTCAGAACCAGAATTTTCGAAGCAGGGGGGACCAGCTAGGAGAGTCACTTCATTCAGTTTCGTTTTATCGATCGTATAAATCGATTTTTTTCGATAAATAAGCATCTTTCCAAGCGATGCTGGAGCCCACATCCTCCGAAGGGGATGATTTGGGATATTTGCCGGAGGGATTAAAAGAATCCTTGACTTTGGATTATAATTCGATGTTTTTCATGACTACTGTGTTTTAAAAAATGATTGTATGTTTGCAAAAAATATTGATTACGAATCAGAATAGCACTATTATATACTCTTTGTTTTCCACAATTTAGTTGTTCTAAATTTGGAACATATATCACAGTGGGCTAAGTTTATGTATCACAAAAGTGGAAAGGCTATAACGCCTTTATATTAATCTAGATTTTTATAATTTTTTTAGTAATTTTTTGACTTTAATTAAAGTTATTTAATAGCAAAGTAATCAAAATCTTACAGTTAGAATTTTTGTGAATTCTTTTCTTGGTAGAAAGCAGTTTATTATTGTTATTTTAGAAAAACATGAAAGGAACACATATATAGAAATAATACTTTTTAAAGGTATAAGCATGAAAAAAAAAAAAGGATTTATCTAAGTTGCAATTTATTATCATGTCAAAACATGTTGTTTTTTGGATGAGGTTTTTGGCGTCAACAAAACTGTAGGTGAAAAATAAAAATCTTATTATCTGCACGAGCATCTCAAAAAAATCAGCTTTTAACAAAGCGTTGTCATTGCATTTACAAAATCTCTGATTCAAGAAAATAAGTTAATGACTATGGCACATAAAACCTAGAAAAATATCATTTTCAGCACGAATGAAATAAATAGGAATGAATGAAATAAATAGGAAATGTGATATTTTTTTAAACAATGAATGCGAGACAAAGTTTTTTTTTTTTTTGGATCGTCTGCAATACCAAAATGACTCATTCAATGAAACAATTAAAATGAATAAAAATATAATTCAACTTGCACGAGCACGTGGTGCTTGGCCGTTCAAGAAATGTTGTTCTGACATGATACAATGAAATATGCTTAGCAGATTTCATTTTAATCTTTTATTATTTTTATTTTCGAAAAAATGAAAGACACACATAAATAGAGATAATACATTATTAAGGTATGATAAAAAAAGATTTATATAAGTTGAAATTTATTTATATTAACAAATACGTCATTAGTGGATAAAGATATATGTATGAAATGAAGATATTCCATATTTTAAACATCTTTAACACTCAACATTGCGGTACTTCACCGATATATTGGAACTACCACTTCAAAACTGTCCGTTAGTTACTAGTAGAGTTTAATGTTAATATATATGAATAAATCGGCTATTCATATAAGACCGTGATAAAAAGATGTAATTTGCCTTTTGATTTGTAGATTCTTTTATCTCAAAAGGAAAAAATTATATTTCAGTTTTATTGTGAATTCCATTAATTTGTACATAAAGATAATTAATTAATATTTTAAAATTGCGTGCGAAATCAGCAATTTTCAGAATATAGTTTCAATTTTTTTGAAAACTTGTATTTGAATTTTTAAAAAATACACAGTAAACAGGGATATGATAAAGTCTGTTATATTTACTGACTCAAAAGATGTAATTGGTCTGATTGCAAGCAAATATAAAAGTTCAAATACAAAATATAAAAATATTCTCAATTGTAATTATAAAATCGCTATTTTTGTTACACTAGAATGCTTTATTTAACATTTATCCGGGGCCACGATGCCGTGGTGTCGTCCACGTCATCAGACCGAGGTTCAAAATTGTGGAACAGGATTGTGGAAAGGGGCTTTTGGATCTTGTGGGTTTTCAAAATAGTTTTTTTTTCTGCTGAAAATACACCTCTATGCAAAAAACAAACAAACAATGACTTAAATCTGCTACACTGTCTAATACCTGGACCTGTGAAAATCATTCTGTTTTAATTAGAACATTTTTAGGTTTTCATATCATGAGCAGCAGATACAAAACAAAGAAAGAAAAAAAACAAGTGTGTTAATTTAGCCATAGATTTGAAGAAAGAGGAAACAGCTGAATTGACGCCAAATTTGTGTGGCAAATTTTTTTGTCAGGTCGCTGTTAAATTCAAGGAAAGAAAAGCCCCCCCCCCCCTCCTATACACATATGTATTTAGAGATGCGCATTTAGCAAATATTGCTACTCTCGAAGACAAGTATAGTTCTACGCATGTATTTTTCCTATTTATTGATTCGTTCCCAGCGTCTTTTCCTTGTTATTATCTTCATTCTATTCATCGAAATGAGCAAAAAATAATAAAGTTTGTATGTATGTGTGTGTAACATATTTTAGCAGATGCGTGGGCAAGAAGAAAGAAGTACGGGAAGCATTTTATATGCAAGAAGCGATGCGAAAATTGACAATGACGGTTTATAATCGCAATATAAGTTCAAAGGAGGAAGAAATTTTTCCTTTCAGTGATTTTACTATGAGATTTTCATAAGGATTTCTTTGACACGTGTAGATTTAGGATAGGGAATCTTAGGTATCTTTAAAAAAATATTGTAAGCATTAAGGATTTTTATCCTTTCATTTGGAGCATGAGAAAATACTGAGTACAGCAGTTTTTTTTTTCTTTTGAGCGCGTGTAGAATTAATGCAATAAAAAGTGGGAATTGGCCCAGGAGAAGAGATAACATTTTAGAACGAAATCAATATGGACTAAATTAAAAAAAAAATAATTTCGATCTAAATTAGATTTTAAAATATCATTACATAAGTGATGTTAAAAAATAATAGCAGAGAGAGACATCAGTTATATAACTCTAATAGATTAATCATCACCGTTCTAATTTGCATGCAGGAAATGTCTGCATGAAGAATATTTGAATGAAACCACCGTTTGGAAAAGAGATGAATGCGATTTTTAAAATTTCTTCATGATCTGCAGTATTACTTTTGAATAATTTCAACTCATTGTTTCTGGCGATCAATATCAGAATTGTTTCAAAAGTCAAACGCGACTTCCGTTATAATTAATTTACGTATTTGCATTTTTTCCTCTTTTTTTATTTTCATGCAAAAACGCACGAAGCTGCACTGTAACACTGTATCTATCGTTTAGGAGGAAGTGTTGACTTTAGTTAATTTTTGCTGTTCGATCGACTATATAACAAGGAAATGTCTTTTTTTAACTATTACTGCTTTATTTACCTTGAAGACAGCCGTTACTATGTAACTTTTGTTACTGCCTTCTCCATTTATCTCCCGTTTTAGTATTACTGTCTACACGCAACGGCTGGAAAGGGGGGGGGGGAGTCAGAAAAATGAATTGTTTCTATTCAAAAAAGGTTGAAAAACATTTTAACGATGTTCCTGATAGCCTATGGTGTTTTTATAAAATATGATGTAACGAAAACCGAAGATTCTGAATGAGTTTTATTAGTAAAGGTTCAATAGGATGAATAATTTTGATCTAATTCCAGTTTGACGACGAGCAGGTTTTGACTTGACGATAAGTAATTTTGATGCTGAATATTTTTGATAGTGCTGATGCTGAATATTTTTGTGAAATATTTTACTGATAATAAGGATTCGGTAGCTTGGTAATTAGAATCTGCTAGGTTCAGAAGGTTAAGTATTTGAATCATATTTCCTCAAAGATTTGTTCACCTACAGGCCTTAAGAATATTTAAATCCTTAATATTAAGCTTCCGTTAATGTGGGGCGAAAGTTTGGAGTACTGTGTGTTGGAGGAAGGACAGAGAATGTTGTAGCATTGCTATTATCATTGAGCATCAGTTTAAAAATGGGAGCCCATCTTAAAATAACTCTTTTATAGATTCAAAATAGATTTTTGGTATATATATACGGTATGTAATAAATAGAGAGAGAGATTTATTTATTGATTTATTCAATGTTGTCTTGATCGAACCCTTCTATAAGCTATCTTGTAAAACACTGGGTAGTTTGAGATTTAGACTCGAAAATTGACTTTTTATTTTAGTATTTCAGATTCAAAATTGAATTAAATTTTTAATGCATGATTATTTTATTTTTCATTATTGTGAAGAATGCAAGAAATGCAATTTTTTTTAAAAAATCGAATCCTCTTTGTCTCTCTCTCTCTTTTAGTTTCAAATTAATTAAGTAAAAAAATAATATTGTAATTTCTTTTTTGTGATATTTCACTAATTCAAATGAAAATTTGATAGGCAAGCTGTCATATTGATTTATTAATTTTTTTTAAGAATTTGTTTATGAATAGTTCCTTAAATTCTAAAATATTTGTTTAAAATACACTTGTCTACGCTATGTTAGGTTTAAAAAGTATATAAAAGATGAAAATGGTAAAAATTTAAGAATTGGTACAGTGTGCTATTTAAGTTATTGTGTTCTAAATTACTACAATATACTATCGATGTAAAACGAAATATAATTGATCTGAAAAGACGGAATTTTAAGAAAGAACAGTGCTTTTACAATTTTGATGCTGATAATACAAACGCATATAAATGATAGAAATTCCAAGGTTTTAGAATACTTTAAAAATAGCACTATAAACAAGATAAATAAATCAAATGTAATAAATCGTTGCAAGCAGTTAATAAGCATATACGGGAAAAGTAGAATATAAATTTTAAAAGTCCTTTTACCTACCGTTTGAAATCAAAACATGACACAGAGCTATAATCACACATATCAATATTCATTCATTTGTAATTCATTGCTTTTTTGAACTATTGCAGCATTAATTTATGTCATTGCAACATTATTTCATTGAAGACATTTTAAAATTCATTCATTTAAGTCATTGCGTTTTTGAGGCATTGCAACATTCATTCATTTAAGTCATTGCAACATTCATTTATTTAAGTCATTTCTTTTTTGAGGCATTGCAACATTCATTAATTCATCATTCCAACATTCATTTATTTAAGTCATTGCAACATTCATTGATATAAGTGATTGCATTTTTGAGTCATTGCAACATTCATTTATTTGTCATTGCGTTTTTGAGTCATTGTAACATTCATTCATTCAAGTTATTTCAAATTTATTCATTTAAGTCATTACAACATTCATTTATTTAAGTCGTTGCAGAATTCATTCACTTAAGTCATTGCAACATCCATTCATTTGTCATTGCAGCATTTTTTCATTTCAGTAACGGCATCTAATATACACAAAAGTGCAGAGAGACGGTGTCATCCTCTTGATCGATTTGATTTTAAATTTCATTACATATCTATGTTATAGAGCTAAAGCTAAAAATTAAATCTCTCTCTAGCTCTTTATATTTGGTTATTTGCATGTTCTCTGGCTCTCGGTGAATCAGGCAGACATAATTTCTCTGAAAAGATTTCTTTCAACATTTAATAGCAATGTACAAAGTTGGTGTAGAATCAAATATTATGTATCATCTATCTAAATGAAAATGTTTCGGATTTATCGTGTTCACAGATATTATTCCAAAAATGTACTTTCCAGATTCAGAAGGTCCAAAATGTAAAAAAATCGTCAAAATTTCAAGTTTGAATTTGCTAATGGCTAGAATATTTTCTCTTTGTATATACTGTTACGTTTTTAGCGTAGCGGGATCGGATTGAATGGACTTTGAGGACAGCACAAACAAATTTATTTACAGCTATTTACAGGTATATACAGGACGACTTGGAAAAGTAAAGCTTCAGATAAACACAATCAAGCAGTCAACAGTCACTTGCAGCGTAAATGCAAGTCTTACGCACAATAAACACGGTTTGCAAAACAGCTATCGTATAGCACAGCAACAGTCAATCACAGCGAGCTCAATAACACAGCGTTAATAGCAAATGCAAACACAGCTCACTAACAACAAGCGAAAAGCTACAAGTAAGCGAAACACTTCTCTTCTCAACGAGAGAGATCCTCTATCTTTGAGCGATCAACTGCCAGGAAGAGGCAACCCGCCTCTTATATAGTCGGGCGAAAGCAGGGAGAGGCTTCCGCAATCAGGGAGAAAAACCTTGGCGCAGCCAGAATTCTCTCGGGGTTACCAGAATATTCCTCCCGCCAAGGCAACTCGGCTGGCGCAGAGCGCCTTGTGACGCGCCGCCAACGTTTTCACCTCTGGCGAGCGTTAGCGTTCGCCCGCATGTAACAATACTTACAACGAGAAAACAAAAAATATCGCGCGAATTTGTTAATTATGCTTTAGATGCCATTATAAGATATTTAAGTCATTCATATTGTTGTTTAGTCATGTTTATGTTTTTTTAGTTTCATCTTATCTTGCTGCCACCTTTCACTATTATATTTCGTTATTTAGATCGTTAATATAAACATATATTTTTTATCTTATTGTATGGGAAATAGAAACGACTTAAATCCAACCCATCTTAGCGCTCTGGATTCTCAAATGTTTTTATTGTTTGCTAATGCCGGCCCCCTGGTATAAGGATAGGGCGGCTTCGCCGTGATCTGAGGGTCCCGGGTTCGAGTCCCGGTTCGGGCAAAGTTGTTCTTTTCTATCTCCGAAATGTGTGATTGTGCCACTCTCTACAAAGGGGCTGTGCAAGCGAATGTGATGAGTGAGTAGCAAAAGTCATACTCTTAGCCGTGGTTGGCGCTACTACAAAACAAGAGACGCTAATTAGGCTTAAAATCGCTGACTACATCAATGAGCTTGTCCATGGTAAGTGCCATAACAAACAACAACAGCATATATCATTTGAAGTGAAAAAAAAATTCAAGAAAGAATTTTTAGTTTATTTAGTTTATATTTAATTAACTAATTAAAAACGAAATTCAAAACTAAAATTTTGTTTTGTCATTTACTAAAAGTTTTATCGAAAAAAAATTGTGCAATTTATAATTAAATTTAAAGATTGACTTACATTTTTGATAAACGATTTTATTCATTATAATGACGAATTGTTTCTTGGTACATTTTCAGATCAATTTAAATGATTTTTTTTCTCCTATTTATGAACAATTTTGGGTGAAACACAAATATTTCGCAGAAAGTTCGCGTTGAAATAAAAAGTTTAGACATCATAGTTTTAATCTACCAAAACTCGGAAGAAAAATGGGAAAATAATCTAAAAGCAATCAGAAAAATGTTTTAAATAATTTTACTCTTAAACTGGAATTGTAAAGTATCATTTTACTGATGCGATCGAAGGCGAACGATTTTAATTAAAAGCCTTTCTATTTCTTTTGATAGTTGGTCTTTCTCTTTCTCTCTTTCTTTGAATTGGATCGAATATATTATAGATTTTTCCACTGTTATTCTATCTGAATTGAAATTATTTTTCTGTGGATGTACGCTTCTCAGGGAAAGAGAAGGAAGAAGATAAAAAATGAATAAATGAATGAAATAATCAAACAAAATGAAATATAATTAAATAAACTGATATTTATTTAGTTTCGAAATTTTAGTGATATATCCGTATATTTAAAATGATTGGGAAAACTGAAAGAACTCCTTTAACTCTTGATCGTGATTCATGTTTTTTTTTTTTTTGTACCGAAACTTATGTTCCCTAAATCTTTTATCAATGGTCTCCTGTTCTTTAACCACTTCGCATACAATGACGTGTCTGACACGCGCATCGAATGACTGAAGTTTTATTTTCAAGTCTGCAATTAAGCAACAGAATTAAGTATTTAAATACGAAAAAATCAATACGAAACGATTTTATCCCAAATACTCCATTGTTATTCAAAAAAAATCAAATTAACAATAAATTAGCAAAATAGGATGAGTTATCGAATTAAAAGTTAGATAAATTCGTATGCCAAGTGGTAAAGACATCAATTAAAAAACCATTATCTTATTACTTTAAACAACCATTTTTGGTATAAATATAAATTTAATGCTGTTGTTTCTAATGGCACTTGCCATGGACAAGCCCGTTGATTTAAGCCGGAATAAGCGTCTCGTGTTTCGTAGTAGAATCAACTAGGGCCAAGAGTACGCCTTTAGCCACACACTCACCACATTCGCTTTCACTGCCCCCTTTTAAAAGGTGGCACATTCATACACCTCACAGATAGCACACAGAATAACAACCATGCTCCAACCGGGAAGGCGAACCTGGGACGCCCAGATCACGAGGAATACGCTCTACTTCTGTGAACGGACGCTAGCATGCTTAGCTTTAATTGATTTACAGCATTTTATGTGAATTTTACAACAATCACCAAACGATGCATTGAAAATATAAACTTGACTCAAACTCGTAGTCAACTACAAATCGGCTGTATTGAGTAAATGGGGAAACAGTGAGTGTTTTTCTAGTTTGAAATTTGACCCCATATCCAGATTAATCTTTCCAAAATCCCGTAGAAAATGCAAATCCAGAATCCATCTTGATATCTCCAAATTTTCAAAACCGAATATTTTTTGTCGATTTAATTGAATCATTATGTAAGAATATATATATATTTTCGTTAGTAGTAGCATTAAGTAACACATTTTGATAAATGGAAATACTAAAGAGTTTGATTGCAGATTACTTTCTAAAAATCTAATTACAATATAGCTCGTATAAAAATTTGATAGCAATTTTTACTACAATCAAAATAATATTTAATAATAGTATGGAAAATTTTGTTTAGTTATAAAGCACCCCATTTTTTAGAATTTCGAGATGATTATTAATTAAGAATGTACCAAAACTAATTCAAAAAATTCTTAATTTTAATTCAAATAAGTTTTATTGTGTGGTCTTTATTATAAAATGAAAAAATATTGTTATGTAATATGAAAATTTTACAAACAATCGCATGGGATATGGTCATCCTAAAGTTATGGGACTTTTAGACAATTTCGCACATTGTTTATAATAATCCAATCCTGCAAGAATGTTTCGATAATTTTTGCATTTGGCAGTAAAGGGGAAAAATTATTATGAGAATAAAATCAGCTAGTCGCAATAATTCCTGTCTATACGTTTAATACATTAAGCAGCAGGTTGATTTAAAAAAAGGAACTGTGGAAAATTGGAAAAAGGATAAAATAAAAGAGAACAAGTAATATAAAAAAATTTGAAAGTCAAATCCTGTTAGGTCAACAAGGAAAATTTTTATTTTTGTTACTTTTTATAAATTAATTGCGATTAATATTAATAATTTATCAAAAAAAATTATTGATTTGAGCAAGAATTGAACTCGCATTTTTCAACTTCACGTGAAAAAAAATACTGAAATCCTTGCATTTTACCGATCGAGCTACTGCCTGTCGATTTCAGTTTTCATTACAAACTTCTAAAACTTTATTTAAATTTATTAATTTATTAAACATTAATTAAATTTAATTAATGATTAATATTTGAAAAAAACTGTATTAACACCAAAGGTCATCCAAACAGGTTTTAAAAATGCATTTGAGCTTGATTGGATGAATAAAAAGTATTTTATTAACGATTGAAAATTCGAACAGGATATATGTATATATGGGGATAATGTGAACTAATAGTAGGAATTGAAAAAGCAATAATTTTTTTTATTCGAAGAACTTTTTTCGCAATTAATTGTTAACAGTGAAAAGCTTAAAATGAACCAAAAGGTTAGAATGCTGTTTTTAAAATTTCATTTTCTCTTGTTTTATACGTTAATTAATAACAAAGCTTATAAAATATTTAAAAATTATCAGTATGATTAATATATAATTGATAAGGTAATTCTTGAAAGATAAACTCTGTAATGTATATAATTTTTTTGGATTATGACGACTTACATCTGTAGAGAGAAAAAAAAAATTATGAACGCGCACTTTAAAGTAAATAACTATAATAACTTCTTTTCTGATATAAAACATGTCTGATTTCTTACATTTTTATTAAATGTTTTAAAATTACAGTTTTTTTTGTTTGTCCGAAAGTAATTAAAGTTATGTTAAATTGGCACGAGAAATATAATACTTTGACATTATGCTTGATTATTTTTTAGTAAACAGTATATATTTTCCTATGCTTAAAAAATAAACATTTTACTACGTCAAAATGTAAACAATTTCTGAATAAGAGAATCCGCTCAATTTTTCTGTCCATTTTTACATTTCAGAAAACTTATATTTTCTTTCTTATTTTAATCTTAAATCCCCCCACACCATTTTTATAAAGAGTACGAATCTAATTTTAAAAAAAATAACGTATAAAGTTACCGGCGATATTGGATTTCTCGAAGATGTTATCGAACATGAATGTTTTTCATCTCTTCTGATTTCAGCAATAATTAAAACAGAAATTTACCTTTTAATTTTGATTTTATTTTTATCGGGATAATTTTTTAAGATAATGAAAGGATTTTCTTTTTTTAGAGGAAAAAAAAAAAAAAGAGTAGAAAATTGCTAGAAGACTTGAATTTCAATGCAATATTTTAAATTAAAGCACAGAAAAATTAATTTATTAAATCAGAATAATTATTAAAGAACATATTTAAAATAAATTTACGTTTGCACTGTTGTTTTTTCTGAAAGGTACGAAGGAATTTGAAAGATGCACCTATACTCTCAATCTTTGTGTAAACTATTCTTTTAAAATTTGCGGCCTAAAAATTTGAACTGCCGATCGCAACTTTAAAGTGTTCGCTGTATTTTCGGTATGTTAATAATAATAATTATTATTATTGTTTAAATCAAATGCTCGTTTAAATTAAATTTGCTGAACAATTTTATAATCTTATTCGCCAATTTATAATAATAAAAAAACAAGTATTAATGGAATCCGTACTTATCTAGAAGTAAAAGCAGATTTGGCGGATTGGATTTTTCGTGTTTATAACACTGACCAGATTGTTAATATACTTATTATCATGTCAGAACATGATATTGTTTTGGAAAAGTAGTTTTCTGGCGTCAACAAAAATCAGTAGGCGATAAATAAAATGTTTATTATCTTCACGGGCATCTCAAAAAAAAATCAGCTTTTAATAATGTCTAGAAAAATGTCATTTTGAGCACGTGATTATGTGAAATGAAATAAATAGGAAATGTGATATTTTTTCAAACAATCAATGCGAGACAAAGTTTTTTTTTATCGTTTGCAATACTAAAGTGAACTCATTCAATTAAACAGTGAAAATGAATAAAAATATAATTTAACTCGCACGAGCACAAGATGCTTGACCTTTCAAGAAATTAAGTTCTGATATAATACACTGAAATATGCATAGAAAATTTCATTTTAATCTTTATTTTTAATATTGTTTTAAAATCCATTTAAAAATTGCACAAAATTCAAAAATTGTCATAAATTTCAAATTATACTGAATAATTTGCATTAAATATCATGTTCTGATGCTCACCCATTAATTTACAAATACTTTATATAATTTTTATATTAAAAATATTTTTCCTTCATCCTTGGCTTTTAGTAACGCAAGTCGGAAATTTTGAAAGTTGCTCACCCAACCACACCCGAGCGCATGGCAGTTAAGTCCCCCAAGTTGGGGTCAGGTTCGGGCTTATTCTGGATGGCGGGCTTATACAGACCTGTATGTAAATTTATTTTAATAATATCAACTCTCTAATTGATATCTCTTTAATTTCTTTCCTGTGATTAAAATTCCTTTAATGAACTTTTAATTTCAGATATTTTAATTCCTTCGAATTTACTAAATAAAGAATATATATTTTTTATTTTAAATAGATTTAAGGAACGCATGAAAATTTATTTTATGCAATAAAAGGATAGCATTAAAAAAATAAGAATGGCAGTATAAATGATTCTTCTCTAATATATGTTTCTTATTAGAATATATTTTCGTTTTTCTTACTCTCAAGAAATTTTAAAATCATTTTAATTAATTTTATATCAGAAAAATTCTTTGTTACATGTAACTGATATTGTTTTTAAATTGAAAATAAATTAAAATACTTTTTCATTTTTGTAAACTGGCTACTATTACAGGAATTATTTCCGATATTTGACATTATTACTCTGAAAATTTTCTGTCTTTGTTTCAAATTCAACATAATTATATTAATATCGTTCTTTAAACACTTGATGATCAGTGCTATTTATTTGCATAAATTCACATATGTTAAAGAATAAAGTGTAAACAAAGAAAATACCCGAAGAAAATATTAAAATGTATGTAAATTTCGGAAATGTTCTCCATTTTATGTTAATGCTATGCAAAGTGAAAGATATTATAAGAGAAAAATATGTTTATATCAAGAAATATGCAGGGAAAACAATCTTGAAGATGAGATATTATACATTTAAGAAAAACATTTCTTTAAAAAGGATATTTTATGGAAGTAAAGTAAAAGGAAACTGCATAAATAAATAAAACTTCTCTGTCAAAATATATCGTGTATAGACAAAAATACATTAAGTAACTACAAAAAGTAATACTATTTTTGAAAAAGTAAAAAAATTAATAATTACTGATTTAGAATTAATTAGTTAAATACAACTTATTAACTACAAAAACTGATATGTTTAAAAAAACATATTAATTCTTGAATATGCAAAATAGAAAAACATGGGAAGCGGAGCAATTAGAAGAAAAGTTCTAAAATTCACATTCGTGATTTTTTTTGTGTGTGACGTAAAACGGACATAAAGATGCTAATTTCAAAAGATACATGACGCAAATAGAAGAACTGCGATAACGAGTTGGAAATGCAAATCCCTCCATGACTTTAAGTATAGATACTTGTTAAAAAAACGTTATAGTATTCAAAAGCTTTATAAAATCTAAAACATATCTTCAAGTATAGATACGTTTTTTTCAAGCCTTTACGTATAAACATCTGTGATGTTTTTAAAATGCTAACATACTTAATTAATATATAGACCAGTATTACTTGTCTAAGTGCTTTGCGTCCGGATATTATTTCGTTTTATGATTTAAGTAAAATATTTTATTGTTTATTTACTTGTATCTTCGCTTTCTTCTGCATATTTTATCTAAAACGGTACTCTTAAAAGTTTTATTTATTTAGATAAGATAAGAAATGTACAAATTTTCTTTTAAACGATTGGTTGTTTGCTATTATTAAAGTGCCAAAAACTTGATTGTTTGATTTGTTTTTCGAAAATTTCTGTCAATCATGCAATTTTTTTTGTACTGTCATAACCGTAATTTCAACTCTTGTTTCATTAAAAAAAGTCATGAAAAAATAATTAGGGGTTGCTGTTTGATAAAATCTGATAAGATATATAATTTCTTCTCATTATTAATGAAAGTGCCATCATTACCATTTATTTCTTGCCATAATGCTGCTATAATTAGTACTCAATGATGCTACATTGTATCATTAAAATAGAAAAGAATTAAATGTGTACCAAGTTGATTGAGAAAGGTTTATGAAAAATTGTAAGTAACTTTTACAAGAATTAAAAAAAGAAAAAAAAGCTGCAACCGTAATTTATTTATTTATGTCGCTTTTGAATATTTTGCCACTCGAAGAATATACGATATTTATGTTAATATTGTGTGTCCAATTTTCTTATTAACTAAGTAAGCCAGTTGTTTAAAATATTAAAATTTTAAAATTTCAATATTCAAGAATTTAATTACGAATACTTAAGTAATCTAGTTTAAAACTGTAATTTAGAAGGGCAAAAAGATGTCTTTTGAGTTTAAAAAGTGGTGTCTTGGTAGCGCAAATGTTACAACAAATAATCACTACCGCAATATTTGATCGGATTTTATCATAAAATTTTGGAACTGCAGACTTTTTCTAATTGTATTTTCCTACAACTTACTTAAGTTATAAATTCTAAGATTGGAAGAGTTATTATCAAGGCCTTTTTCATACTTTATTATACTTGCATTAAAAACTTGAAGATAAAAAAAAACAATTTATAATTTCTTTTGAATCATTTTCATGAAAACCCTCAAACACCAAAAAACTCTATATATCGAACTTTTTTCAAATATTTGTGTTTTAAATTGAATTTTATTTTGTATATCGAATAAAATTTCTATAAATCGGTCAAAAATGTTTAAATACTTTTTGCATTCGAAAAACGCTTTTTAATTCCGTTTATAACAAAAATCATGAATTAAATAAATAAACAAAATTTCTTGATTAATAATTCCAATGTAATAGTTTAAAAACAGTAAACACCCATTCGAGACTTATATTCTTTTTTTACTTTCTGTTTTATAAATCTTTTTTTTTCTCATTTGAAACAGAAGTTTTATTTTAAATTAAGTTTATTTTAAATTTTTAATAATCAATAAGAGCCGAAGCTGAAAATATGAAGAGTGAAATAAAGTCTAGATTAATAATCAAAATGTAGAAAGTTGGTATGTTAAAAAAGTATAAATAAAAATATTTTCAATATCCTGTTAAGAATTTTTTATTTATTTTCCTTTAATTTGCATTCGTTTTTATAAGTTAATATCTTCATCAGTTAAATTATTTTAATTCCAAAAATATTAATTATTTATAATTATTTTTATAAAGAAAATGTTAAAGAATCAGCAATAGATGTTCCGAAATATTGAAATTTCTATATATCGAATTTTCCGCATGTTGAATTATCTCCTAGGAATCACCACGTTAGAACCTATTTATTTATATTCATTTCATAAAAATTAATCTCTTTAATAATTTAATTCTTTTAATTCTAAAAATATTATTCGTGCATATTTTCGTCATTTAATTTTTTTAACGAATCAGCGATATTTATTTCCATGTATTGAAATTTCTATATACCGAAATTTCCGCATATTGAATTATCTCCTAAGAATCATCAATTCGATTCTGTTTATTTGTATTCATTTTTTTAAAGCTATCTTCTTCAAAAGTTTAATTCTTTTAAGCCTAAAAATATTATCTATTCATAGTTATTTTTTTAAAAAAATGTCAACGAATTAGCAGTAAATATTTCTATATACTACAATTTCTATATATCGAAATTTCCGCATGTCCAATTATCTCTTAGGAATCTTTACTTTCAATATACAATCGCTGAACTGTATTTATTTCGTAGATATTCATTTTGACATTCTTTATCATAAAATATATCATAACCGAACTTTCTTTGGGTGCGGCTGTTTCCATCTTAAAGTATGCTTAAATACAAAAATAAAGATTTTTATTAGCTTATTGATCATTGGAACAATAGCTAGCTCTGCTTGATTAATAATAAATATTTAAAAACTCCCGAACGCTATAATTCGCATGTACGTTTAACAGATGTAGCAACTTCTATCCTAGTACATTTTTTTGTTAAGGAACAAGCTGGGACAACCCCTTATTACGAACGAAATGCGATGGCCCGTGTTCCATTGTGAGCTTTTGTGAGTGACAGTTTCGTGAGCCACGAATTAAAAGTCTGGGAAATTCATGAGCATGCAATGGGAAGTAAAGTGTATTGATCGCTTTTTTCGAATGAAATCACTTGCACTCACACTTCTAGTTGCGAAAAGGATTAGTTAAGAAGCCACAAACCTAAGTGCCGGCCGGGATATTGTCAATTATGTGATTTGTCGACAAATTACCTGCCTCCAAGCAGATGAGTTTGTTAAAAAAATCATATTTGTGAACAGTTGGAAATATTTTGATTATTTTCGAACTTTGCGTGTTGAGGACAGTTTTTATTTCCATGTCAAGCAATACATGAGTTAAGGTTCTTTTTTTTGTAAGTTTTATTGTATTTTGTGTATTTCTTTTTCTATTTTTATAAGTCGAACGTTTCACTTGTTTTGTTTTTAAGCGCTGGAGTTAATATAATAAATTATAGACTTTTTATCCATTGAAATTCTAAAATATGCTCTTTTTTTTGTTCCAGAGAGAAATGGACGGACCCGACCGGCATTCTCTACCATCACTCCAGAAAAGTAAGTGATTTTAATTTTATTTTCCGGCACATGACGGTTTTAACCCTTTGCACTCGGATAGTACCTCTCATTCACTATTCAAGACGGTGCATTATTTATTTATTTTTTAAATTTTGATTGTTAAAAATACCTACAGAATGATAAAAAATTTAATTAATTTTTCATGGAAATTCAACTCAAAGCAATTATGTATATAAATTTATTTTTTGGAGCAATAAACAAATGTATGTATTAGGTGAATGATTAGGCTTCGAATTACTTTTCCGTGAGCAAAGGGTTAATCTACGAGAAATCAACAATTATTTCACCCACTTTTTTCTTCTTCTCTTTTTACATAATTAGGTTTTATTTCTTTTGGAACGTGAATGAGTAGTAAATACCACAATAGTGTTTGAAAATATTTAAATTTATTTATAGATATTGCAAATTTGAATTTTTAAAAAAATCAGGCAGTATAATAAAACATCTGCAAGGATATTAAAGATAAGTAAATATTTTCAATAATACGATTCGTTATAAATGCGTATAATATGATACAGTGAATTAATATACAAGGAAGAAAAAAAATTATAATTATTAAAAATTGATAAAAATATGGATTTGTCAAAGATTTTTGAGAGACAAAATCACGTATTTAAAAAAAATTCATAATTCATAAAATAATTCTTTCCGGAATTTTTGTAATTTTTCAGAAGGTGTTGTTTTAAAGATATCGGATTGTAGGTCTGAGTTTTAAAAGTTTGGTCCTATTTGAAAACTGCTGGTGTTTCTATCAAAAATTTCAGAATATCACTACATTTTAAATTTTTTTAGTAAATTTAAGAAAATTTCAAATCATGAATACGGGTAAGAAATCGAGTACAGATTTACTTAGTTTATTTTAAAAGATTTGGAAGTTATTTTAATAGAGATGTGTGTATTTTTATTAAAATAGCTTTTTGGCTTTTTTAAATACAAAAGATATGACATGTCATAGAGAACGTGGAACAT
>JAOUZG010040215.1:1550198-1620017 GCA_026289955.1 Argiope argentata
TTCTTTCATTCCATCTTACTCTGATCTGTTTATTCCGAATTTGGTAGGTTTTACTTGATAGTATTGCTACAAAATACTAACAAACAAACAATTCATATTTCTTCAAACGACGTCTCTATACTATATACGCCAAAGATTTTCCTTTTAAAATAATGGATTATAAATTTTTTTTATATATACATTCGCTAAAATTAAAATTTTTTAACTGACATGAAATAAATATATGGAATAGGAATTACTTTTTTACAGAAAATGTTTTATTACAAAAACTGTAATCACGGAAAAACACCTAAATTCTGTTTGCTTTTCAATTAATAATTTTTTTTAAAAAAACTCGATGTGATGTGTATTTTTTGTGTTTATACGATTTGTTTATGCAAATTTGGTACCTCCTAGGTTTGATCTCCTGTTCCTACATAATTCCATACATTTCTTTTTACAAAATTGGCACATGATAAACTTATTTTATATAGATACGGTAAAATAAAATATTTCTAATTTTCAGGAGAAAAATTATGGATTTTGGAATTAGTTTTTCCGTACAGGTCTCAATTTTCGTGTTGCAGTTGTGTGTGAAGTAGCGATTGCCACCACCAGAGGCGTTTTTCCTTGCTAGTCTGTAGCTAGCCTGGAAAGAATAACGATCCATTTTTATTTTCAAGCCCGTTTCGGGTTTTTGTGCTTGTTTCGCATCCCGATCGATATGTCTGAGTCGGCTCGGATTGTTTATGCTCTCCAGTACTTTTCGAACCTCATTAGGTTGCACTGCGAACATCTTAAAATGTTTCTAATCAGAAAAATCTCTTTGTAAAGTGTGCACTAAAATGACTGGATAACAGAAACAAAATAATTCCTGTTATTATGATTAGTGGGGGGAGCGAAAAAAAAAGAGCATGTTTTTGAGAGATGACGCATTAGAGGAGACGTAAAAAAGAAATAAACCGTCTCTGATATATGCTGCTGCATTGACCATTATTTACTTGAATTTTTATATATTAATATATTATGCTGAATGATTTCGATGAGAGTATGTTTTTTTTAAAAAAAGATTTTCTAGCACTCTTTAATTATGATGATGGATATAGTACAGAAATATATTAAAAGCACTCAAAAATAATATTATTAAAATCATTCCTGTCTGCTATTTTTACCTCGAGAGAGAAAACAGGAAGTTTTATTAGTGCTTTTTTTAAAAAAAAAATAGTTAAATTTTCATTCGCTGCGCACAAATCAATATGTCTGGGAAAATTTTCGCAAATTGGAAATTTTTTTTAATTAAAAAATAACAGCTATGTTCAAAGAATATAAGCGGTTGCCATGCCAACGGACGGATATTTTTAATGTTTCAAATTTTAGAGAATAAATTGAGGTTAAAAGAATTATTTTCAATAGGAAACGGATTGGTTTTTAGAGGAGAAATTAAACTATATGGTCCGTGTCGTCCATTGTTGGGGAAGGCATTTATAAAATTGAAATCATAATTCAAATTTGAGAGAAACGATTATAATTACGTTAAAAGGAAACGCAGTTTTTCCATAACCTTGTACCTTGTGAAAATTGTTTGGGATGGAGCTCGTTTCGTTTCCTTGAATGAGTGACATTGAAGTTTTTTCCTTAGATAAGTAGCAAACAATTAACTCGAAGTGATAGTTTCCATTTCGATTCACAAAGCTTTATTTTATTTTTATGTATTTTTTAAATAACTTCTTGATTGGCTTGATGAGGTAGAAGCTTTCTTTTAGAATTTTCAGTCCTAATTATAAGTACCTGCATATTATGAGTATTCAATTTTTTTTCCTTATGTAAAAGTTATTCAAAACAAAATTTTAATGATTTCATTCAGAAATGAGGAATTATCTTTAGAATTGGCTGTGATAATAAAAATAAAAATTATATATATATATCTCATAACTATTTATATTGAAACTAAACTATTAAATTGCCTATAACTTTAATAATTTTAGAATAAATCATATTCATTTTATGAATTCAATACATTTCACATAAAATTAATGGATGATATTTCACATTTTGTGAAAGTCTTGATTCATATCTCATTAATGAACTTGCTCAATTTTGAAGTTATTGGCAAAGAAAAGACCCATTAATTTGAGTATTTAGTGTTAAATTTAATGAAGTATGTCTTAACGCAAGAAAATCGGTCTAATGGTATAAATGTTTGTTTTATTTGTATATTAAGGAAATTCATCACAAATAAATTAAAAAAATATATAAATAAATATTTCAGTAATGTCAAAGAAAGCTTGCGAATTAGTTAAAAAATAAGATATAGTATAATTTTAATAAAAAAAGTTATTAGTATTAAAAAATAAAAATATAAACTATTTTATTAAAATACTTTTTTAAAAATAGCTTTTAAAAAGACATTTTTATTAATATGCTGAAGGATATGTATATTTTATAATTCAACATACTTATATATTATGAAATCTTAAAATTATTTTCTTTTCGTTAAATTCACTGGTGCCACGAATGAGGAATAAAAATTTAAGAACATTAAAGGAGCTACTGGTTACAAAATTCTGAAATTCTGTTTTATCATCTAGAATCCTCAAGCGTACAAAATTTGAAAACTTTAGAAACTTAATAATAAAATCGAGTACAAATTCCATCTAACAACAAATAAGACATATAGGAATAAAAGTTTCTCTAATTTTATGTGATTGCTTCTGTACTGTATAAAAGTGTTAAATAGTAAATGACATATTATCGTTAATAAATTTAAAAAAATTATTACTAAATATTTCAGTAATGTCAAAGAAAGCTCGCGAATCAGTTGAAAGAAAAGATCTACTATAATTTTAATTAAAAAAAGTTATGAGTTTTGAAAAATAAAAATAAAAACATAAGTAACATAAGAACATAAAGTGTGTGTTTTTATTGGAAAGCACAAATTTAAAACTTTAATATTTCTTTTTATTTAATTACATATAATTTAAAATAAACTTCCTTTGTAGAAAAAAATCCATTTTATACTCTGTTACAAGATTACATTTATATATTCTTCTTATTAATAATTATATGCCGGCTTTCTGGCACAGAGGTAGCGCGTCTTCGTATTCTGTGAACCCAGGGTTCGAGTCTCGGTTCGAGCATGGTTGTTCTTCTGTGTTCTATCTGTGAGATGTGTGACTGTGCCCCCCTGTAAAAAGGGGCTGTGCGAGCGTGTGGGTGTGTGTTTCATTCTCATTTGAGCTAGAAATCAGACTTCTGTCCTCGGGTTCTCAGGGGTCCATACCCTCAGAAGCTACTGCACTCCTCTTTCCGTGGTAAAAAAGCGGACTCGGCGTCATCATCATCATTCATAATTGTATGATTTATTAATCGCCTTTGGCAACCAGTTGATTCAACGGGAATTATTTACTTTCAAATAAATGTCTTGCCCTTAATTTATATTAATAATATTCACGATTTTCTAAAGAAGATATTTTTAAACCTCAAATTGTGGCATAAATCAAAGTCATTTCAGTTTAATCTATTAAATTCTATTTGTTATGGGGCTCTTATCTTTTGGATCAAAATCTGTTCTATTGCTTGTGTTTATAAACAATCCTAATTTAGTTTCATGGCGCTTAAATGTAATTGCTCAGCTCCTGGATTTGTAACTTCATTTTTTTTATTTGCAAAATACACAGATATCAAACGTAATGCTTCTTCTTTAGTTTTCAACTACCGCAGAAAAACACGCGATCAAAAATTTAATGAAACGCTGAAATTTATTTGATTTTTGGTACGACAATATAATTTACTGTTAGAAATAAGCAAATAAATGAATAGATCTATCTATAAAAACTTTCTTACGAGAAATTTTTTCTGAAATAAAATTATTTTGATTGAAAAAAGATAATTTAATTTTTTTTCATCCATTCTATCTTATTTTTTTTATCAATTTTCTAATAATCTTACAGTGGTAACTGAAAACTGAAATCTGTTACTAGAAAATCAGGATTTATGCTTATCATAAGATTATTATTTATTATAAGAAATCAGAATTTATTTTTAAAGTTAATTCAAAATTTCAATACATGCGGGAAAAAAAAGCAGACGCATTGTCTTCAATATTATAAACTTAACGGAATACTTTTATCTTTAAAAATACTTCCCTCTTTAAACAATTTAACATCTAAGTTTTAAGCTTAACTGCAAACCGTGATCGACTATTTTATCTACTCCAAAACCTGTAGATGGTTAAGAAAACATGTTCTTCAAACTCCTTCATTACTTTTTAAGATGTCTGGAAGATATGAAGCATTTTCATATCATTTTTTGGTTATGTGAGTCTAGTTTTGAATAATAGTAATAGATAATAAAAACTTATAACGATTCATATGAAATAGATACTCATTAATTATAGCTCTCTTTCACTTTCTCTCACTACAGTTACCTTTTTTTTTCTTTCCTTCCTGTTAACTTAATTTTGTTCATGCGTTTACAATCATGATATGAATCTCACCTTGTAGATCGTTTTAAATTTATACGCAAGTTTCTCAGCATTTTCGTCATTTGACATGAAGATATTTAAGAGGATATTTGATATGAATGCTGAAAGCATTTAATAATCTCCGTATATTTCGGCTAATTTTTTTCCCCAAAAGGAAAGAAACGGATTTCGTTGAACATTTTTAGATCAGACACAATTATGAGAAGTTAATTATTCAGAGTCATACAATCGGGAAGTAAGTACTTTTGCACGTAAATAAATGAATAAATTACGGGAAAAGGAAAGATTAATCTATGTTTTTTTGGAACTGATGTGTTCATAATGCAAATTTAGGAATTGCAAATTAATAAAACAAGTAATATAACAGTTTTTTTTTAAGTCAATTCCTACTTAGGGTAACAAAGAATTTTTGTTATTTTAATTACTTTTTTATTAAATAATTACAATGAATATAAATAATTTATCAAAAAAATCATCGATTTTGGCAAGAATTGAACTCACATTCTTCATTAACGTGAAAAATACATTCACGTGAATGCGTCATTCGAATTCTTGACCTTCACGTGAAAAATACTGAAATCCTCACGTTTTACCGATGGAGCTACTGCTTGTAGCTTTCAATTTGCATTAAAAACTGCTAAAACTCTATATAAAGTGTTAAAAAAGCTAATTTAAATTCAATTAATGAATTAATATTTGAAAAACTGAATTCTTCAAGTATCCTATGCAAGTTAAAAAATATATATTTGAACTGGAGAGGATGAATAATAATTATTTTACTAACGATTGAAAATTTGAGCAAGATATATACATATATGGACAGTGTGAACTAATAGTAGGAATTGAAAAAAAAAGATAAGAGGAAATCGAGAAATGAAACTGAATGTAAGGAAGGAAAAATTTTAAACCAATACATCCATGGACACATTTTAAATTTTGTCTTTTTTCACCGCTTTGAAAAGACCTGAAGTTGTAATTTAAATTAATTATGCTATAAAGTAATATTTCACAAATATCTGCCAAACATGAATTAATGCAAATTCTTTGATATCTTCTGCCTTTTCTGTGATTTTGAAAAACATTTGTTGGAAAATTATTTGATTTTGGAATGATGAATATCAACGATGCACCTATAGGAAAAAGATCCTCCTATGCGTCCAATTAAACGCGGACCAAGCTCATATAGAAAACAAATTTTTGTAATCAGGTGTATAATCTCCAGAGCTGAGCTGAGGAATATAGATCTTTTACGACATGGAATTTCTCCTCAGTATATCTGAAAGCGTGATAATAGAAAAAAATCCGATGTACCTAAAGATTTCAATAATAATAATAATAATTCACAGCATTAAATGCAGACCGCTGTGGTCTAGCGGTAAAGTTCTGTCGTCAGTTCCGGAGAGTTCCCAATTCTTCTCCCCATGCCGATAAAGGTTTGTTGCGTACGTATGCCTGGCTCACGTTTAATTTGACGTATGGGTTAAAAACATTTCGCATAGGTGCATCTTAGAGATTTTAAGTAGTGGTATCCTTCTGTTATCTGATTGCAGTTTAATATTACGTTGTCATCCCCCATTTGCTGTTGTATAGGTACATAAAGATAATAGAACAGAACTAAATTACGTTAGTCTAATAGCGCCTTTTTACTTTTCACCAGCACATCATTTATTCTATAATTACTATGAATAGATACAATACTATTACTATGAATAGATACAATAGACCAGGGGTTCTCAAAAGGTGGGTCGCGATATGTAGAAGAAAAGTTTAAAGAAAATTAATTTATTGCTGTAGTTTTCATTAAAAAAAAAAGAGTACGCTCAAAGCTTTTAATACACATACAAGTTGCTTTTTGTGTTCTGTTAGTTAACGGGATACATGAGCTTGTTTGGAATCAATCAATTTTTTTAAAGTCTAGAATAAGCGTTGTAACGCACTAAACAATGTCATTTTCCCGTCAAACGATTTCTTGATTTTGTTTTTTAAATTCATCATTTTGGAAAATCCTTGTTCACGGTTGTAATGTGTAGAAAATGGCATCGAAGTTTTTGATGCTGTTGTGGACAGTGCTGGGTATTCCTTTTAAATACGTATCCAAAATTTGTCGACATACGCTTTGTTAAAAGTTACTTTAACTGACTGATCACTTGAAATCTCCATCAGTTGATCATGATGAAGGACACTTGGCTCAACTTTTGTTATGACATGCTCACTGAACGGATTGACTATCCACACAATCCCACTCATGTCCTTAACTGGAAGGTAATCTTGTGAACTTTTCAATCAAAGTTTCGAGATGGGATGATACTAGTAAGGAGAAAGATGAAGTGTCAAGGGATGTGGCACCAATACCCCATACGAACTCTGCGAACTCTTGAGTACGAGTAAAATTTTCAAAATCTGTCTAAACTTTAGACAGAGTTAAAACTTTGGGGGGTCACCAAAATACTTAGTCTAAAAAGGGGGTCGCAATGTCCAAAAGTTTGAGAACCCCTGCAATAGACTATGACAATGCCCTGTTTACTTTTTTTAAATTCTGTAAATAGCGCATGATCATATAGATGCAAAAATGTCTGTTATAGTATTTTTTTAGATGAATTATAAACAATGAACCATGCCAGCATCCTGGCACAGAGGTAGATCGGCTTCTTCACCATCCGTGTACAATCTGTGAGTTGTAAGAATGTGCCCACCCCCTGTAAAAAAGGGGTTGTGCAAGTGAATGTGATGAATGTGTAGCTAAGCCGTACTCTTGGCCCTAGTTGGCACTAATTCAAAAACAAGAGACGCTCCTTTCGGCTTAAAATCGCCTATGGCCGTCAGCGAGCTTGCCCATGTCAAGTGCCATTAATAATAACAACAACAACATAATGAACGGTACATCATTCGCAGCAACGCCGTTTCTCTAGAAAAGTTTATCATCCTCACAAACAAAATTTCTTCTCTTGGAGGGCATAATGATAATCTCTAATGATGAGAATATTTTGTTCTGTGCAAGTAATACAATTTAGCAATCATTAGCAGGATGGTGATATAAAGCAGGTAAATCTTCACTAAATTTCAAGCTGTTTCAGAAGTGCCATGGTCAATTATTTCTTAAATTAGCATAGTATTAAACTGGATATATTATTGAGCAATTGAAATATATCCTTATGTAGATAATTGTAGTCAAATACTTAAAAGACTAAATTAAATTGTATTAGTTTTTAAACGATATTACATGATTAAAGTTTCATAAACTTTCAAATCATTTATACGCGAATCATGATGAAAAAAATGATAAAATATTCGAGATTAACTCATGAATTGAAATATTGTATTTCTTTAAGTTTTTCTTTTTCTTTTCTTTTTGAAGACGAAGAACCAGATGATGAAACGCAATTTTCTGGCAATTAATATAAATCTAAAATGTATAAAATTAAGATGTCTAGTGTCAGTTATACGTGGAACATGCACTATCTTACAGATTTTTAAAACTTTAAACAGATTTTTAAATCCGAGGCCCAATCTAGTTTGAAGCCGAAAGGAGAGTATCTTGTTTTGAAGTAGCTCCAACTAGGGCAAAGAGTAAGACTTAGCTACACACTCATCATAATCGCTTGCACAGCCCCATTTTATGAGGGGGGGGCATTCACACATCCCACAGGTAGCACACCGAAGAACAACCATGCCCCAGCCAGGACTCGAGCCCTGGACACCCAGCTCTCGGGGAAAAGGCGCTACCACCATGCCAGGACCCCGGCATTCTACATATTGCTAGAGATCACTACTTTTGTTCGTTATTTATGTGTTTACATGCACAGTTTTAGCGCTTTAATGCTTTTTTTTGTATCAAAATTGAATTTGTTAGATGTTCTTCTGATAAATTTAGACCAGGAACAAAACAAAAAAACAAAGAGCAATGAACTCAGTAATTATTATAATTGTCAAAAGCGCAATGGTTAACATTATTTTTCAATTTTATGAAAGCAATTAAAAATTTGAAAATTGAATTTATTTAGGATTTTTGAATTCACATCAAATAAATAATTACAATTAAATTTTGAAATAAATTTTATATTTATAACACACAAGGATTAAAGCAGTAACAGCACAGCACAACATTCGACAGAGAGCCATCAAATCTTGGATACTTTGTTTAAGTATGCTTGTCATATGACTATGACACCACTAGAGTTGACTAGATAGTGAGCTATTTGTCAATCAATTATTACCTTATCACTCAGATGAGTTGATTTTCTTGAATATATTTTTTGAATAAAGTCCCGTCGTGAATATGAAAGAAATATTCGTGGTTCAAATATTCTGGTAGTAATAAACAAGAATAAAGTAGCGAGTGATTCGTGGGATCTCATGTACCACACATAAGTTTAATTAAGCAATTTCTTTGTTCTTTTACTCTTTGGGAGTCGGAGCACGTCGGGGAATTTTAGGTTACACCCATACGTTGTCAGGTCTTTATACTGCTCATTTCATTAAATCCGTCAGATTTCTTGGAGCAATTTTTTTTATATTTATGACAAAATCATGTATGCTTCGTTTCAATGTTTTTAATTTTTAAAATTTCATACATTTTATGTATGTGGTAGTTTATTTAATAAAATTTATATAAATATAACTTTTTTTTATGTTGAAAAATTACTTTTTTACTATTACTTTGGGAAAACAAGTGCAATCGAATTTTAAATGGCAAAAAAGTTTGATATATAGAAATTTCAGTCTGCAGAAATGTATGAAGTATTTTCCCGTAATTTTATTAATGCAAATCCACTATATATAATTAATACTTCTAGTGCTTAAAAGAATTGATTTATCAAAGGAATTCGCTTTGAAAACTCGATACATAGAAGTTTCAATGTACAGAAATATATATTACCTTTTCCCATCCTTTTCTTTATACAAATTCACTATACTCGAATTAATACTTCTAGTGCTTAAAAAAATTGATTTATCAAAGAAATTGACTTTAAAAATTTACAAATAAACACGATTTTGAAAAATTTCTTATAGTATGTTAGTCAGCGATTTTCAATTTTCCACCATATTTTGTAATTTTCATGTATTTTTTCTATGTCTTTCATTAACATAAAATTCTTTTTCACACTTAATTATTTATTAACTTTACTCACTATAAGATATTTTCCAAAAGTTTGCTGAATTATAATAAGTATAAAAATTTGGAAAGGATTCGTAGACAGAACACAAAAATGGCATTTTTCACCAGCAAATATTTATTGCTTTCTTCGTATCAGAAAGTTTCTATTTCAGTAAGAATCAGTGTAACAGTTTTTTTTCCTCTTACTGAATTTTATTTCTTTTTATGGAAAAAAACCAGCATTTGCTTTCGTTTTCAAAACATACAAACTTTCTGCATGTCACGTATATATAATATAAAAGTATGGGTTCTGAAAGTTTTGTTTGGAACGAAGAAATTTTATTCACTTTACATACAGAAACCGTTTTTCGATTGAAAATCCATGATCACTGCAAAAAGATGGAAATAAATAAAAAAAAAACTGATATACAGAGTTTTTTTGTAATCGGTACAAATTATGAACCGAATTAAAAATTTATTACATAAATGTTTTGCCCTGGAGTAATTAAAAATAGCAAATCTGTGGATTCCATTTAATGCCTTTTACTTAGAAATATTAAAATCAATTGTTGTTATCAAACCTTTGCATATCCGAAATAGCGAGAAACGAGTCTAATTTACATTTTCTGAAGATGATAGTTTTTCTGTTCTGTTAGGTAGTATGCGTCCATTGGACGTTTTCCAGAAATGTTGTTGTTGTCATTTATAATGGCCCTTGCCACAGACAAGCGCACTGACAGCAGCCAGCCGATTTTAAGCCGAATGAGCGTCTCTTGTTTTTGAAGTAGCGCCAACTAGGACCAAAAGTACGAATTTTGATACACACTCATCACATTCTCTTGCACAGCTTCTTTTTACATGGGGGCACTTTCATACACCTCACAGATAGAACACAGAAGAACAACCATGCCCTAATCGGGGCTCGAACCTGGGAAGCCCAGATAATGGGGAAAACGGTTTCGAGATACACAAAATACAATAATTTGCGAAATATTTTCCTACAATTATTTTTAAGAAATATTCCCTTTAAATATTTACCTGCATTCGGAATTGCCTTACTAATCGGTCAAAAGTTGCGTTAATTAATTCGCCTTTGTTTATAATAGTTTATTTCCATCATTCTGCAAAAATTAATTTTTTTAAAAAAACTTAGTTAAATTTTATTATGTTTATATTTAGAGATTAAATATTATCTGGCAATCACGTGATGTGGCTTTCGAAATGCAAAAATGATCTAAAACTCAACATTAGACATTAATAGACCTGTGGTTTTGAAATTTGGCAGATAGTGATTATTTAATTAGTAGGTGCTTCTTTACGACAAATCCTTTTAAGATTTTAATTAGATTTCCTTTATTAAAATCCTATTAAAAGGTTAAGGTTTTTCCTTTATATGTTCATTTTTTTAAAGTTATCAAACAAATATTTAACTTGAAAGAAGTAAGATTTGGGGTGTATAGCATCAATGGCTGTTATCCCCAGTTTTCAGCTTAGAGAATAGAAACATTTTAACAATAAACACAATAAATATTTAAAATCACTTTAAAATTAAAGAAATTAAAAAAAATTGTGTTAAGTTGATTCCAATTTTATTTCCTTTGTAATTATTTTAAAGAAATATTTTTAAATCTAGTTTACGGCAATTTCGGTTGATATCCCTTATATCAATTCAGATTGTGACAATATTAACATTAGAACTACCGTTTAAATATATAGTCTTGGATCTTCATGGCTGGCATTCTAACTTTTGGCCTAGTTATGTAAATATAAGAACAAAGAATTTAACAAAAACAGCATTTAATATAATACTTCAGTAATTATTAATTTTAAAAAAATCAAGAAAAACCTTTAGTATTTGCATTTATAAGGTATCCAGTTAGAATTTTTAGTCCTAAACTGAATCGTAATCGAAATAAAATAGATCCCATTATATAACGGCTACCGAACCCTTTCTATCAGCTAATATAACTTCATATGAAAAATGTAATTCAAAATTTTCTGTGAAATTTCTAAAAGCAACGTATAAATGAATGTAAAAACGTATTGTTCTCCAGCATTGCATTAATGATTCATAAAATATAATAAATTTTGAAACTGTTAAAGCCGTCATTTTGGTGGGTCTTGGTAGAAATAAGATCGTACTAATGATGGTAGGTAAAATGACTGAGTGGAAATTGTATAGGACTAAGTGATTGTTCTTATATTTCTTTAAAATTCGTCGTAATGTTCTAGAAGAATATATAAATTATATCAAAATTTTTAAGCAAGAAATTTATAAACCGTCAAAATGACGGTCTAGGTAGTTCTAGTGTTAAGCAAATATTTTTTGTACTTATTATCGCAATGTAAAATAAAGATTAAGTGAAGAAGTAAAGCCTAAAGATGCATTCATGTTACGATGTTTCTGACAAAAAAATAAAAAAATAAAAATCGAATCTGCTCTGAACTTTTGTTTAGACTCAGTATGTTTTTTTAATATAACAATTTTATCCTGTTTTTAAATGGATTGGATGAATAATGGTGTAAGCTTTAGGAAAATGTAAATTGCAAGAATTATTCATTTACCTTAAAATCACCACAAAATTTTAATCTAAAGATACCAATGGTAAGTCATACCTTGACTCTACTACCAGTGACGAAGGCACACCCAGTTTCAAACAACTAGGGCTGAATAACCGAACAGCTTCAACAGCAGCACTGACGTGAATTGTGGTAGAGTCCTAATGGCCATCAGCGGCCACTGCACAACCAATCCCGTAGGAAGTACGTCCCGGCATCGATGGGAGGAGCTAACCTCCCACCTGTTAGTGAACCCTCAAGGGTGGACGGACTAGATGGACGGAAACCTCCTCATTTCGAGGTGCATTCCTAGGGGGATGGATACCGATGAGAATTGTGTAGCGTCAATCTTATAAGCCAGATAATATCCTTCGAGCTGAAGGGTCCCTTGATCGGTATATTACTCGGCTACAGGCCCAAACGTCGCAGGTTCGTACCGCGACCCCCAATCGCTATAATTGTTACAAAATGAAAGAAAAGGGCTAAATTCGAGCACCTGAAAGTTGATTTCATGTAATTTTACAGTTTTATTATAATAGCCCACAAAATATCCCTCAATTGTGTAGGAAAAGTTCATCTGTATCTCTTCCGTGTTTGCCAAAACTCTCTGCTTCGAAAAATTCCACTGGAAACAACCGCAACTAAACCGAATTAAACTGAAAATTAATGCCAGAGACTTCACATTGGGAAAGAGAAGAAAGAAAGAAAAAGAAAAAGAAATCTATCGCAGGAACCAATCTGTCTAACATCATCAGATTTCCCGAACGGATGACGAAAATGTATTAAGAGAAAGCAGCGACAAAAATCTTACTGATAAACATGCAAACGATGAGTCTGATTCTTCTTCCGTATTGTTTTCTCGGTTATCTGTTTCTCGATTCAGTAGCGCGCGAAATGAAGGGTGCTTTGTAGATCCAGTTAATAGATACGCGCTACACACTCGGGTGATTGTTTGTCCTTGAATCGAAGGCCTGTAGCCACATACCATTGCGCGATTGACTTCGATAGCCGAGTTAACACTTTCTCGCAGGGTTTTCGCTTTTTTTTTTAAATCGGTGCTTTCGACGCAGCTATTTTCATTCACATCATTAAAGGGTTTGCGCCTTTTCTGCTGTTCTGTTATCAACGGTTTTGTTTTTATCAAATCGTGTTTCGTTTCGGTGAACTCGTTGATACTGAAATAAGTAATGCTGTCAAAAATATTTAAAAACTGATTTCTAACTTTTAATCAATTCAACATTATTGTTTGCATTTCAGATTCAATTTTATTTTTTGCGTTTTAATTAACAGTAATACTCTATTGAATGCAATTTGCTTCTAGTTAATTCAGGGATGATGGTTTAGAAAATATTCCTTGCTGTAGTGGCCCATTGTTCGTCATCTAACTTTTCAAAATTATTACTTTTAAATGAATTTGTTGTAATCAATGTTGCTTAAATTTTTTTTTTATTGGTCGTCGTCTTACGTCAATTTTTAAAAGGTGTATAAACCGGATTTGCTTACATTGAAATTATATTAGAGGGTTATTATTATAAATACGGATGAATCAGTAAAGAATGAAAAATAAGATGAAGACTATTGGTTTTTTTACTTCTGAAACCTTTTTTGTGCTGTTTTATGAAGGGCACATTCTGCCTTTTCTCCTGTCCTGTCCTGTCCCACGCTTTATGACACATAACCCATTTATAGGCTATATTACTGCAAAATTGTGGTTATTACTAGAGGCATTTGCCATAGACAAGCATGCTGACGGCCATTAGCGATTTTAAGCCGAATGAGCGTCTCTTGTTTTTGAAGGAGTGCCAACTAGGGCCAAGAGTACGACTTAGCTACACATCACATTCACTTCTATAGCTCCTTTTTACAGGGGGAGGTGCAATCAGACACCTCACTTAAGAACAACCATGCCCTAATCGGGACTCGAGCCAGTGATGCTCAGATCACGAGGTTTTACCTTTATATCATCGATAATTTTGTCTTTCTGTGCTCACATGGCACAACAAGTGCGCCTCGCCAGTTTAATTTTGGCATTCAATCAGCATTTTGAGATGTGCAAAAGAACAATAGAACATAAAGGATAACTGAATGTCTGATGACTAGCGCAATTATTCCTTTAGATGTCATGCCGATTAACTCCATAAATTAAAAAAAAAACTTACCTTAAAGTCCAATATTTGTCATATATTTGTTATTAAATTCTTTTATATTCTGCGTGCACCAATTTAACCTCCGCCATTCGATAACATCGCCGAATGTTTTAAGCGTTCGATGACATTCTGGGACAAAGCAAAGCTGAAACGCGCTGATTTTAAGATGCACAGATCGTTAAATGGGACAGTTTTACAGATGGTTCAGCACTTTTTTCAGAAAAGCATGCATTTCGACTATCGTAAAGTTTTTGTTTCATAAGGCATATGCTATCTGGTGACCGACCACCTGGACGGAATTTCGCAACGAACAACGGACGTTGCTGTAGAAGCCAGGGATTTTATGAATTAACTGACCTGTTTTTTAACTACATCCCATTCCCATAAAATTCAAAGTATATTTTGTTTTTGTTAAAAATAATTTTTTTAGCTAAACAATTAAATACGCAAAATTACGTCTTATTATGCGGAAATTTATATTACGACTTTAATGCAAATAATGAATTCTTACAGTGTATTGTTTATCATTTTGTTAGTTAGAAACAAGCCATAATTTTAGCAATTTATTTTATGTACTGAAAAACTAAAATAACATAATGCAACTTTGTAATGTCTAAGGTGAAGCTAAAACCTTTGATTTTTTAAATGCATCTCTGCCTTCTGCCGATTAATTTCTATCTTAAGTTTAAAAAATTATTCTGTTAAAATTCAGATAGAATTATACTAAAACGCATAATTTATATTAGATTTTTCATTCAAAAATCTATGATTTTTTTTCCTTTATATTAATTATTCATTTCACTAACTTGCCCTTTTTTTTTCAAATTCAGTAAATATTTTAAATAAATTGTTAAAAATCGAATTATGAAACAAAAATACAGACGCTTGTTTATGAATTCTGTGACAAAGCAGGGTTTTTTTTTATCATTTTAATTTTATGATACATTTTACTTACAATATTCTCTGATGAGATATTTGATTCACGATAAATGAAAGAAAATTATTAATTGATTCGTCAAGTTATTTGAATTCTCCAGTAATGCTTTTTTTGTAATGGAATTCTTTTGATAAAATAAATAAATAGAATAAAAAAATGAATATACATCTGAAAACATTATATATCTAACAATAAAAAATATATTTATTCGACATAATTTCTGTAAATTTTGTGATGAAAAAATCGTTCAAAACACTGTTCAAAGCAAATAATTGAATCTTGAGCTACCAGACTTAGTATATATTTATTGTTTAGTATATACGTTATACACTCAAAAACTTTTTCAATTAAAATGTTTTTAACTAAAACTTTTTAATGACTCAAATTAATTAAATTTAATGAAAAGTTAATTTTTTTCAATTAAAATTATTTATCAAAAAAAATTGAATTGAATTAAATTTAAAAAATTTTAATATAATTTTAATTAATTGATAATGAATCGAATTTTTAACGTTTTTCTTCGTTAATCTTGGAACATATCACATGAATAAAATCATTTTTACTTTAACTTAAAATTCGAATAATTAGCATTTCAAAATATTAATTTAATTTTAGTGCATTTTTTTTAAAAACTGTAATAAATTTCTAAAATTAATTTCAAACACAATTTTTATTGTTTTAATGAAATACAAAAATAATTTTTTAATCAAATCTTTTATTGGTGTGTTATTACTAATATTAAGGCTACGATTTAAAGAAGAAAAATTTTTAGGTGTTTATTTTACAGTTCACTTCTTGTTTATTAACTCGATATATTTGTAAGCTAGCAGTCTTTCTGTTGATTGTTTAATGTAAAAAGTTGTTATGCTCTGAATGCAATTGCTGAACTTACCAAAACACATGAAATGTAAACAGATATATAGCCAATAGCATTATGCTACAATTTATTAAATTAGAGGTTTTAATTTCCGTTGCTTATTTTATATTTAAAAGATTCATATTTTAGTAGGTAGAAAAAATTTCATTTAAAATGGTAAATATTTATCAGACGATTTTCTTGATAATTTTCTTTTGTAACCATTATCGATAAAAACAATTTGTTCGGAGAGTTTAGTTGTGCGATATTTTCCACAATTTTGTAGTTAAAAAAATGGAAGAATAATTTTACAACTCATTCCATGTTTAAAAATTGTCATGAATGGAATTGAAGTTATTCTGTCTTTATTGATGGAATTAAATTTATATTTTCGATTTTTTTGAAAAAAAAAAAAAGGAATTAGTTGGCGATTATCCAAATAAAAAGGCTTCTGTAAAAAGAGTTTGTAGAAATATCGAGTTCCTGTTTGATTGAATTTATGGCTTATATAAACTGTCTTCCCAGAGCAGCCGCGAGGCGTACAAAAAGCAGACGGCATCGAATGTTGCTGAGCGGCAGTTTTTTTTAGAGGAAAGCCGTGTTTCGAAAACTTCTGCGCGTCAGAAAAAAATCGTCTGAAAAAAAATTGCTGTCCGCATCATCAGTAATCGTAATCAACCAACGGCTGTTGATGTAATATCCTTGGCATGCTATAGGACTACTACGGATGCTCAGACGGGGAGAGGCGGTTGTTGCCTATCCCCTCCCTGTTGCTCCCGCTTTTCTACTCCATGCACGTCACGTGACCCGTCTGGCAGGATAGGGTTAAGGCTTTTCCTTTGGCGCGAAATGGCGACTCGCCAAAAAACTACTATTCGCAGTCCCGCGACGTTTTAGCGTCGGGAAATTTTTTAGGGTTCGGGTTTTTTATAACACGGCTCCGCTCGCTGCCATGACAAAGATACCAAACGGTAAGTCCCTGGTCCGTTCCTCAGTTTTTTGCTGTAGATCGTCGCTTTGCCGATGTCGTGAAGGTTATTTGTTTGGGGCAAACTTTTTCGAAAACTTTTTTGGCAACTTCTTTTTTTGGAAAAACAAAAAAAACAAACCCGAAGCAACAGATTGAGCTAAGGGCGAGCAGACAGACTAGCGGATGATAATGAAAGATGAGTTGAGGTGTTTTTTTTTTCAATGACGTTTTTTCCGTGTGTACAGTTCTCTTCTCTCTCCCGCTTCATTTTTTTTTATTCCGCGCTTTACGGGGTGTGGCGGTGTAGTCGATAACGACATGACGTCATAACTACCGAATTATTTTACTTTAGTTTTTTTGTCTCTTCCACTGCCTTTTCATTATTCTGTGTTCGTCTGTTGCTGCTTAATTTCTGCCAAGTTTTTAGAATACGGGAGAAATAAGCGGGAAGGTTAATATTTTTATCTCCCGTTTGCGATGATGGAATTAGAAATGTCCACATGGAATTGTCACAAATAAAATACGCATATTATTATTTTTCGAGCTATGTTAATGATCAACGGTGCAAAACAACAGAATCGGACGATTCATGTTTAAAAAAAAGATAATGTAACGCTTTTCTCTTAGCAGATGTTTTTACGTCCATTATCCTCAACAGATTTCAGGGAAAAGACATAACGTTTTGTTTAAGCACTTTGTAATGAGACGGAAAAAAGATTTTCAACAGTCGTAAAATTTTTAGGACTCTTAGGCATGCACAGTGGTTATGTTATTATTTATCGTTTTAAAAACCGTTTTTTGTTTCGTTTTCAGTTTAATTACGGAAAGTTAAGTTCTTATGCTTCAGTTCCAGCGCAGGCATTCGGGTTTCTTTTTAATGCAGATATTCGCATTTATTATAGTTTTTATTAACATGATATAAAATGTATCTTTTGATTAAAATGTGCATGAGAAATAAAGCTAGACTAAAATGTTGCAAGTTTTTATTACTTGAAACTGTTGTTTTTATCATCATTTATGTTAGTTTTGTTAATCGCATGCTTCTGTATTTTTTTTTAAGTTTGAAAATATTACATTGTGTGATGATTTTTTTCTCTTAGCAATAAAATTTCTTATTAATATTTGCATGTAAAAATTTTAGAGCTCACTGTTTCCATTTGAATAATTATAAGCAAGGGTATACGATTTAGTTTTTATTTTTGGAATTCGAAAAGAATGCCGCAATTTAGGTGTATTACGTGAAATCTGCGTTAGAATAATTCTGTTTGTGATTTTTTAAATATTCTTTTATTGCAATAAAATTCATGGAAAAGTATTGCTTTTCCGTCTAGTTTCTGCATATTCTATCACTTTATAATTCATTAAATTTTTTTACTATTCATGCTTTATGTGATAAATAAACATTATTCTTTTTAAAGCTCATTACACATTTTAATTTTCGTGTGTTTGCGTTCTGTGTGCAATAAATATCTAGAACAAGAAATTAATATTCTTGTGAACATCTGCTGTTCTAGTTGTTCTGTTAGTTTTTCACAAAGGGTATGAATTCTCTTTTGGAAGATAGTTTTGACATTTCAGAAAAAAAACCCCTTCTATATTGTGCAAATTTATTATCTTTACCTTTTCTGTACTTGTTGCTCTTTTCTTTATCAGACTTATTGTGGCTTCAGTTAAAAACGTTGAATAGTAAAATGAAATTTTCTTTGTCTTATTGACTCGTCTTACTCCATTTTTGCTGCATTTTATGAATTTTTTTTAGTTTAGAAAAATAATATATATATATTTAAAAATATTTATCTAAATGAGTGAAAACGCATCAGAAAGTATTATATATATTCATTTTTTAACTTAATGAAATTAAGAAAAATAATCATTCGTTACTTAATGAAAAAAGTGCTTTCATTTTTTTGTTATTAGTGAAAAAGTAAAAGATACTGATATAATAAACGGTTTACTTATATTTGCAAATTCAACTGCAATATTTTTAACACTACCGCAATATTTATTTCTTTTATATCATTACAAGAATAGAAAATCAACATCTTACGAAAACATTTCTCTTTTCTAAGATTTCCTGTAATTTTTAATTATTTTTCAAGATTTTGATAATTTATTAACTCAATTATCTTTAGTACATCATCCTATGAGTGCCAAAAAAAAGTTCCGATTTTTTTCAAAGAGTTTTGTTTTACACTTCAATCAATAATTGAGTTTTTTACCAAAAAATATAAGCTTTATTGATGCTCAAAATTTTTGATAAAATTAACGTCAATATTCGAGATAAAATTCTCGGTCCACTTGAATTTATAATTTTATAATAGTTTTAAAATATTTTTTTTCGTTTACTTTTTTGAAAGAATCAAAGAAAAAAGACTTTTTAAAAGCTTATGGCTGATGTATGAAGCATTTTGCAAAAAATCACTATGATAATGTATTAAAGATAATTTTAGAAATTCATATAGAAAACGTGAACGAAACTTATTATTATTTCTTGTCAAAACCTATTTAGAAAATAAGAAAAATCAATCATACTATTTTTGGGGGGATATGCTGCTATATTCATATTTTGAAAATAGACTGTCTGTTCTTTATTTTAGTTGGGTGTATCGTTATTGAATAACTAATCTTTATTTTTAATCTTCAACATGATATGATTTTTTACAGTATTGAAATTCTTTTTTACAAACATTATAAATATCTCCTTTACAGTGAAACAAGAATTTGTTTGATTAGTAATTTTTAAGAAAAAAAAAATCCAAAATATTCTCAAAACTGTTTTGAAATAGATTTTTTAAAAAAAGTTTTTTAATAGTTCTATGATAGTTATAAATTAATTAATACTTAAATGTTTATCGAAAATATTTATTTACTGAAACTGATATTAAATTTTAGTTTTTAATTAATCACATTTTTCAAATTTTATTTTATTTTCATTATTTTTAAAATTCGTTCATTGGATCACTTACAAGTATAAATGTGTTGTCCTGTCTGACTTTTTAAAGATAAGCCTATAAAATTTTTAATTGTTTATTTTTAATAGCAAATTTCTTTCCTTATTTATAAAAATTCTTATTTCCTTGTAATTAAAATTTCCTTGAGCCTTTGATTTTGACTAAATTTAAAATAAATGAAATAAATAGTCTATTTCATGATAAATAATAAACAGATTTTCTTTACTACATTTAAACATAAAAGAAAGGACTTGAAATAATAATAATAAAAATATTCCACTTTTACAAACCCATTTCGAAATTAGGATTTATGAGATTGATTTTTCCTGATTTTTCTCAATACTGGACACTGAAAAGCAAGCTTAATATCAAATCGCATAAAAATATCGTATATAGAGAAAGAAGCAAATTTTATTGGCATATAATTTTAATTTTTTCTTACACTATTATATATTGCCTCCATTAAATACATCTGAAATTTATGTGCTAATTTATTCGATAGTATTCACTACGATAGCTTTCCCTACAAAGCGATGTTTAATAATATTTAATAGTCAAAATCTGTTTCCAAAATATGACAGATTTATTTTCAATATGTTGTTTAATTAATAAGTAAATTAGCTTAACTCAGATTCACATAGCTAAATTATTTAAATGAATTCACCTGAATATTATTTAAATGATTTTCCTATTCTGGCTGTTGACAGATAATAGGGTAAAATCTATTTGATATACTATGCTTTAGAAACCTAATTTCTAAATTTTCTAAACTAAATATTTCGCTTGGAGAATTTGGTTTCTGAAACCAATTTCAGACACTTATATGCCAATTATTAAATATCAATTGTTAGGATACCTAGGCGAATCATCATCAGAAGAATAGTAGATAATAATTAAATTTTCTTCTCTTTAAAAAAATCCTTTTATTTATAAATAAATCAATAATGATTTTTTCAATGGCTTGATTGATTCCTGATCAACCATGAATTTAGTTGAAAGATGATGAAATAAAGAATAAATATAGAAATTAAGATTTTTTTTAAAACCTGACTTTATGCTTTTGCAATCTTAGTTTTTTTTTTTAAAAATACTCAGAGTTAATAAAGAATTAATGAAATAATAATTCTATAAAAAGAAATATTTTATTAAGAAAAACGTAAAAGAATATTTATAAATTTTTCTTTTACCTCTTGATTTAATAGTAGTTTTCCAGTTTTCATCATTTTTATATTTATTTATTCGACACTAAGTTGTAGAAGTTAAATTTCCTGTCGAACGTTTAAATTCAGGTGATCAACCGATTTTTTTTGTTTATGTATATTTCTGCAAGATAACAAGGATAAAAAAAAACTATTGTTGCCACTGGCAAGTAAAAGTTTACTAGAATTTTAAAACATTATTAGCAAACGATTTTGCTCTTATTTAAAAAACAAATTTAGCTTTTTAAAAATCTAATTATAATTTGTGTTTTATAATATTGCATTTATATCTTTTTAAAAAATATTCGTACTAATTTTATTTATTCTTTTTTCCTTAAAAAATAGATAATATCTAAATATAATAAGTGATAAATTTTTTTTCTTATTTTAATTATTGTTGCCACTGACAAGTACAAGTTATTTACAATTTAAAAATATCATTAGCAAACAATTTTGCTTATTTTAGGCAATAAATTTAGCTTTTGTGTTTCGTTGTAATTTTAGCTTTATAGTATTACTTTTAAATCTTTTTAAAAATTATTTATAGTAATTTTATTTATTCTCATTTCCTGAAAAAATAGTATATAAATGTAATAAGAATTTTTCGTATTTATTCACTATTTTTGAATCGGAAGAATGATGTTCTTGTGTAACATTCAGAATCTTGCTTTGTGAAGTTCTCATTCTGTATTCTGATTTGTGAACGAATATGTTTACATTTCATTAATTTACTGAATAGGCATTCACCGGTCTCTTGACGTTGGCTGCTAACTGAGAGAAATCAGATTATCCGGTGAAGCAATGTTATACTAATTTTATTTGTTTGAAATAGAACATTTAACAATAAGCAGTTTCAACCATTTCTCTTTAATGATTCATTTTGTGAGCTGTTAGAAACTTTGGCGACCGCTAAGTCCTACCGGACGGTACTACCTCGAACCATTTCCGCAGGAATTATCTTGAATGCTGGACAATTCGCGTAACTGTAAGATAACCTTCTGCATAATTAATTCATTGTTGACTTATGAACTGCAATAAAGCGGTTCAAAATCCTATTGTGGATTGGAACTATGCGATTTATTTAAATTTTTCTTGATTCTGTTTACTAATTTGAAAATATTGTTTATTAAATATATTACAAAAATGTTTGGTAGCTTTTAATTAATATTATGCATGTTTGAAATTTTTTCTTGTTGCCAATAAGATTTAACAAAAAAAGCTATTTTTCAAAAGAAATTTAAATGTTTATTTAAAAAGTGAAGTTTAAAATGTATTCTTATTCATTCAACCAAGTAAAATTGAAATAAAGCTTTTGTTTTAATTAAAATAAATTTTGAAGCTTGTCTAAAAAAAGAATAGTCCATTATATTTTGTTTTAAAATCGTTAAAAAAACTGATTTTGTTTTGTTAATGTATGTGTCATTGATGTAGAGGTTAATACTGTTACTACATAACGCATAATTGAGAGAAAAGTTTTAAACAACTAAACTCTTATTAATAGCATTTTTTTGAAATCGTTTGTTGTGAAATTAGAAATAATGATGCTTGAAACTTTCAAAAATACTTTCAGTTTAAGTTTTCTTTTGATTTGATTTTTCGTCAGAATGGTAAGTTTGTTTTTGATCGTATTAAATATGGGTATGAATTTTGGAAATTATTTCTAAAACCATTAAAATAAAGCCAGTTTTTGCTAAGTACTTTTAATAAAATATTTACCACAGATTTGTTTTCCTTTTATTTTATCTCTTCTGCAGTCAGTCGTATTTTGTTGTTTTAAATTTCTTTCAACATGAATCGATGATTATTATATAAAATTTCGAATTTTTCCATATTTGCTTAAATAAAATTGGTAACTCAATTCCTGGCATGTTCATGTCAAATATATTGTTTGAGATGAATCAATTGTTTTTTTTTAGAACTGAAGAACATACAATTGTCGATATGACTGCTGTAATTTAAGAAAAGTATATTTTTTACCCTTTTTTTAAGTGTATTATTTTATTTCTGAAGCACTGGTGCTGTTTATTTAATTTCTTTTCGATAAACTTAATTCAACTAGGAAAAAGTTGACAGTTTTAAGAGTGAAAAATAACTTATTAGTTTAAAAAATACAAAAATATAATTTTAGTCTATTACGTTAAACTTTTTAAATAAATATTAATTTTTTAAAAAACAGGTTATGCAAAATAACTGATTTTTGAGAGGAAGGTTATTCTCTAAATTTTATATTAATATTATTTTAAATGTTTCAGTTAGTTCTTATTGCAATCCCATTTTTTAAATTCTGTAAATTAAAATGTAAGAAATCCATGAAAATTTAACTAAATATCGCACTTACTGCAACATTTTAAAGATTTTAATTTATCAAAGTTGATTTATTGAAAAGAATTGAAATATGTTGAAAAATTTCATTATTATGAAAATGTTATTAAAATAAGTAATTATTAATAATATTTTAATATTCTAATTATTGTTTTTATTTTAAAAAGGCACAGTTAAAAAAATACAATATCTAAATATTGTTGTATTATATAAATCCATTTTTTTCATAATGCATATATTTTTATTTCATATAATTTGGGGTCATGTAATAATAGCATTATTAAATGTATAAAATATCGCATTATTACAAAATATTTGGATTGATTTCCAAGCGTTTCAAATAAACAGCTATTTAAAAGCATTTCTTCATCTTTTCGAACATATATGCAAATGCAAAGTGACTAAGTAATTAAAAATTGCAGTCCTTAGTTAATTAATACAATGGATGTAAAACATGTTTCTCGACAGGTTTGTTGATCGAAATTTTTATTTGGTCGGAATTATTGAAGAATTTAAAATTGCTGTAACTGGTCATCGACGAAATAATTAGTTAAGAAAGCTCGACAAAAAAAGAAAGAAAGAAAAAGTACAATTTTCAGTTCGCAGCTTTATTGCAAGGAAAGTGACTAATAATTTTTTTCCTTCGTTAAATCTCTTCTGTCCACAATGCACTAATTAAAAAGGAATAAGAAAGTGATAATTTCTTCACCTTAAACATTAATTGAATTTTCTCGAATTCCCAGAACATACTGTTTGACATTTCAATGTTGAAATAAAAACGTCATTGAAATAACTGAAAATTTTTAAAGTAGGTAATTAGTTAAAAAGTCGATTTTTTTTGCGAAAATATGAATTTTTAAATCGTTTAAATTGGCTTCTTTATGAAGTCGAATTTTATTTCTTAGCTCATTTTTTGGGAAGTTATTCTGATTTTTGTATTTCTATTTTATATATGTTTTGTTGCTATTCTACATCTTTAAATACTATTTTCTCAAATTCCAATCTTTGCTGGAATTTTCTTACAAAACGCTTCATAAATTAAACTGTAATGCATATTTTTTCTCAAATTTGATAAAATAGTTTTTCAATATGTACTGTATTTCCTGAGCTAGGGAATAAGTAATCTATTCATATAGAAATAATTTACAGTTGTTTTAATTAAAAAAATGCAAATTTACATTGAAAAAAATGCAAATTAATAATTGGGGGAAAGAGAGAGGGAGAGAGAGAAAGGTTCATGCTTTTTATGAAGTGGAGCTCCAATATTTGAAAGAGTTAGCGTATTTAAAAATTCAATTTATTTTTTAGCTTAGAAGCTGGGTAATATATTTCTTAAGTTATTTGTTAAGTTTTAAGCCAATTATTTGATTAACCTTGAAGCTAGATTTTTGCTTTATACTTTTCATTAGAAAAAAAAAAAAAAAAAAAAAGAGGGGGAAGGGGTATTTTCCTGATTTTTTAAAAAGGTTTTTTATTATCAATTGTTATGTTATTGCCTTATAAATGTTTTTTAAATTTTTTTTTGTATAAAATTTTATAAATACAACTATTTTGGAGTGTTTTTTCAAACAAATTCATCCTCAACATATTCCTTAAAGCTCGAAGCAAGATTTTTAAGCGCCACTTCTATTTCATCTTTGCTACTATGCAGTTTTTTCTATATATAATTTGTTCGAATTTATTCGAATGTGGAAATATTTACATTTCATTCTAAATAGTCTCAACTAATTTTTTCAACTAGACCTTTTCTTTTGGAATTAATAATTTTCTTTTAAATGTTTCAGGCTTTGAGTTTTTATTTATTATGTGTCTGAAATATATAAACTGTTAGAAGGAAATCACAAATCTTAAATGTATTCCTCTCATTATAAAAGTGTGAGATGATCGCGCTCTTCCGGCCTATTTTGGCAGTTTAGATGCCACCACTACTTTATTAGTTAGATAGTTATAATATGTTAACTAGAAAAAAGATACGCAGATGTCATTTCCGTGTTTGTCAGAAATTAGTGTTTCGTTTTATCAGAGATGAGCCTGAAACTGAGAGTAAATTTTTGTAGCAAATTATCAAAGTTTTTCCTTTAATAATAAAACCAAAATCATTTATTAAATATCTCGGCTTTTTTGTTAAAAAATAAAACCGATACTATTTTATTATTGATTTAATAACAGTTATAACAATTTAATCTTCTACCTTAAAAAATAAAAATAAACAGTCCAGTATTTTTCTGATAATTATTTATAATCAAGTTTTGAAACTTTCTGTATTTTGCTACAAACCAAGTATTAACTATAAACAATAAATTCTAAAAACTTATTAGTATACTATAAATATAATGTTTGTTATTAAGAAAATAGAGGTGATGAATATTTTTAGCAAATTGAAATTGTAACCTCATCTAAGATGTTTATATATATTTTTTGCAATAGAACGTATTTTTCTGTTGTAAATTTATTAGCTTTTTTTATAACTTTATTCGTCATACTTTATCTTGTTTTCTATTAATATTGTTTTTCATTTATATTGTTTTCTACTTATCAACGTCTATTACCAGTTTTTTCTACATTTTTTGATTAAAAAAATATTTTTTTAATATATTGAGAAAATTGACAATTTCATTTTTTTCTTCTAAGTTTTAATTTTTAACATTATTGATATTTCAGTGCGATGTTATGTAATCATTTTTTTCATCATTTAATTTTATTAGTCGTTTCTTTTAAAAATCGTTCCAGTATAAAGGCAATAGATTGTTTTACGCATGTTCTTACAATCCAGAATTCTAAATTTTTTCTAAATAACTTCTTAATTCTTAATCGAAAGGTGTGAACAGCAATACACGCTTAACTTTTCTTTCTGATCCCATATAAATATAACGATTAACAACAACAAAAAACGTAATTAATAAACTAAAAAAATTAAATACTTACCTCATTCATCAATAATTGATTAAATAAATTAATTTGTTCTTGTAACTTCCAAATTAAATTGTAATGTTTCAGATTCTGATGTTACAAGGTGTTTGTGAAAAAATACCAGAGCTTTATTAATGAAAATTCGTTGCCTTTGTTTTCAGTCTTTGATGAATATTTTCTGTCAAAGAAGCTTATATGTACTTTTGGGAGAACAACAACTAAATATCTCGTTTTTATTTGATTAAAATAAAAATTATTAAAAAAATGAATTGGCATTAAAATTCTGAAAACCTTGAAACTTGCTGTTAATTTCTGCACAGAATTTCAAATTCTTAATGCACGTGAAATCACGATTACAAATTCCATTTTTAAATCATAAAAAGAGTCACGTTTAAATAAAAATTTCCAAAAACAATGCTGATTTATTCAACTTTTTTCTATCTATTTTTTTAAATGCATTTACGTCATAGTTGAAAGGGAAGAAGTCAGTTCTTGATAAGAAATCGGCTTTTAAAACTCGACAAATTCTTATAAATTGTTTAATTTCCTTTTCTAAACTCATGTATTTCTACTTAATTTTAAATTGTTTGCCCTTCCTCGTAATAAAAAAGTTTTTAGAAATGACTTATTCTTTGGTTTTTGTTAATGTTTCCTGATTATCTTCCAAGGTAAATCTTTTTTTTTCCTACTTAAAACTAAAAGAAACTATGTATTTTTTATTTAAAGTTTACTATCTTGATTGTAAAGCAAATTTATGTGCTTGTTTTAAAGATGAAAAATTTTCATGTTATTTTTATCATTTTAAAAATCAGTTTCCCTTTGATCTTTTCTGTAAAATAGGCCTAAATTTATTTAATAACTATCGCATATTTATATGCAAAAATGATTTTTTATTTCTGCGTTGAAACTAAAACATGTAGTTTTATTGCTTTTTAAAAAATAAATTTTATTTTCTCCGTATAAATGAATTGACTATTTGTTAAAATCATTTTCCTATTGTATATTATCTTCTACATTTTGAATACATTATTTATTTATATTTAAAATGCATTTAATAAACTGCTGTTTGAGGGGGAACAAAGCAGGAACATTGTTGCCCTCAAAATACCGAATTCAATTTTTTAATAGAAGACATTTTATTGATAGTGATCTGTATAGGTCTAAAAATATATACTGGCATTTCTCTTCGCTGTCAGTCTTCAGCATTCGTTTTTCTTAACTCAAAATAGGATGTTTTTTAATTATAAATCTATATGTATGTAATGATATTTTAAAATCTAATTTAAACTTAATTAATTTCCTAATTTTTTTAGTTTAATTTAGCCCATATTAAATTTATTCTAAAATATTTTATTATTTATGGATCCAATTCCATCTTTTTTAAAAATTTAATTAATGCAAAAGAAGTTTCGTAAAATTGCTTAGGCCGGTGGTTCCCTCATTCCAGGTGAAGGGATAAAAAAATGTCAAGCCTAGCACATTCTTTTAAAAAAATCCCTATAATTCCCTTATCTGGGTTGACACGTGTTGAAAAATCCCTATCAAAATCTTACAATATACAATCGTAGGGATAAATTTTTCATTAGTTTTTTCCTCAATTCGTTCTTGTGTCGTTGTGTGTTGATGTGTTCGTTATTTCTTCTGCTTGTTCATAAATCATACCTCCCGGGATGGAATAAAACAAAGTTGAAAGTTCTAAATGTCTCTCTCTCTGCGTATACAATTCAGTTAAAAAATTATGTTTATATATATATATATATATATATATATATATATATATATATATATATATATATATACCATGGCTACGGTGGCAACTAAATAGGCAAACTGCTTCCAAAGTTTCCATGCTATTTTAACACGTAGTTATTTGATTCACACCTCACATTTAATGCTCATTTTTCGAGTCAATCAAGTCTTGAATTTGAAATTCTCATTTCGTAGTCACTACCAAACCACCATGGTCTCCAGATATTTTAGAGAAAAAAATTATTATAATATGCTTATTTTTTATGCTTTAGGTGGTATACAGTTTAATATGACAGTGTTTCGCATTTTAAAAAAAGAAATTGCGTATAATTATTCACAGTTTATTATAAAACTTTTCTTACTTATTTAAATCTTTATTAAATGTGTATCCTAAAACAAGATGTTGGAAAAGGAATATTAGTTTCTGCTTAGTATAAAAGTATTTCATTATTTCAGAAGTATTTCATTTCTCAGAATTTTACTGTATTTAATTGGTCCCTTTGTATAAATGCGACGGAAACCAAAAATAAGTTACTGTATAATGAATTTAATATTACTGAGATTACATTTATTTGGAGAGATAGACAAACAATGCAGATTTAAATACCCTCTCAAGGGCGTTTATATATTAATATTTGATTAATTCCCTCAAGTATCACTTGCAGCTTTGATTATGCTGTTGGGATTCTTCGTTGATATGAAACAAATTTCTCTCTAGTGAGGTTTGTGCAAGTATTTACTCATGAATATTTGAAGGAGCTTGAAGAGAAATAGATTGGATTGTTTTTAAAATCATCCGAATTTGATTAACAAACCTCATGTGGAATTCTTGTTATTTTATCTATTTTGCTGATAAATTTGAGATGTAATGATGTAAACAGAACTCCAGGAAATGTTTTAGACGAGAAAATATTATTTAAAATAATAATGCAGTTTCCTTTCGAGGTTATATTTTTGCAGTATGCCTTGAAGGTATATGTGAGTTTGATGTGGTTCGGTTGTGAAAAGTGTTTGAAAGTAATGTTGAGACGTAATGGTTGGCTCAAAAATTGTTAGTATTTATCAAATTTTTATGATGTAGCGTATAGACAGTCATTTTTGATCAAATCTTTACCTTTGAAGAGACATTTTTGTATAATATCACACGAGGAAATAGAGAGAACACTCCAGTATTTTTCTTGGTTTTATAAATATTTTTGAAAATTATATACATATTTATATTATATTTTAACGAGTGTAATTTTATACATATTCTATGATTTTACCATCCGTCTGATTCAAATATAACTTTTGCAGAAAAAAACCTAACTAACCAATTATTAATCATTGAAATTTCAAATTTTGATAATTATTATTATTGTTATGAATTGTTGTGTGCATCATTGTAATGCAAATGTTGTTGATTTTCATCACGTTTTGATGATGTATTGTAAAGACTCGATTAATTTTTACCATTTGTTGTAATAGACATTTTTACTGGGAAATATTAAGGAAATAAGGGAAAAAACTATTAGTCCATATTTTTTTCTAAAATAATTGCAATAATGAAATAAAATAAATCTTATTTAATTACTGAAATATCGAATTTTGATAATTTTTTAGCGCATCATGAATATGAAAATTTGTTAATTAAATTGAAACATATTCGGTTCAAACATTGAAAAGGTTAAAATATTAAATCCTCAATACTTTTATTAGGTTACGGTCCTTTGTTACCCTTCCAAAAATTTAGTTGGTCTATCCTGTTAAGATTTTATCTTTAAGTTTTTTTATCCCTCGGTTGGCAAATAATTTTCGATAGGATTTTCAACTATAAAATTGCCTACGGACGCTATGCTAAGAGGAGACTTTTTTTTATTTGTTAAATAAAAAAAAAATGCAATATTTTTATTTAACAAATAAAAAAAAGCACAAAAATAAATAAAAATTATGAATTACATAAATAAAAATTATGAGTATTAAGATAATATTACGCAATATCTAGTATAATTGTCCTAATGTCTGTTTGTTTCATATCGTTTGTTTAATTTTAAAAATACTTATACATAGACTATTTGCTTCACATCAATTATATTGGTTAAAGTTAGTTTGATCGCCCATTCTGATAAATAAAAAGAAATTATCAGAAAGTTGATAAAATTTAAAATAATAACCTAAAAATAAACCTGTAACATGCTAAAAATGTACTGAAATTTTGAAACCAAATTGCACACCATAGTAAAATAAGGGTTTTTTTTTATGTATACCGTTTAAGGTCGCAGTGTGACTAATCGAAAAATAATAAAAAGGAAACAAATCATATTTAGTTAATTGAACTTCAGAAATTAAAATCTACTAAACTAGAAAATATAACGTACTGGAAATAACATGATTACAATTTAGGATGCGTTTTCAATTTGTATTATTTCTTTGTATTGAAATTTCAAAGAAAGAAACTGAAATCTGTCAACGTTTTTCTAATTGTGAATGGATTCATCTTTTTGAAATTAAGAACTCTAACAATTTATTATTTCATTCTGGGGGAAATATATTCGAATTTGAAATAAGTTATTTTGATTTATCTCCTTCGAAGGCAGTTACTAATTTTTTATTTGAAATACAGCTAAAAAAACTATTTTTGAATTATTATTATGACTAAAGCATAAATCAATGAAATCGCCGAAGTTCCAATCTTTTTTTTTAAAGAAAGTTTAAACGACCTTCTTGGCAACACCCAACGTAGTGGCGCATCGCAATTTCAAGGCTAACTGCTAGTTTTTTTTTTTTTTTTTGCAAGTTTAGAAAATTACGTCAAGTGAGCGATTTTGAATCTTGCATGAATTAATAACGGCGGAATGATCTATTTCACGTTGGAATTAGAACGTTTGGCAATGACCTAAACGTTTTAATCGCTTTATTTTATTTTTTAATTATGATTGTTGGCATTCCAATATGCTTAAAGATTAATAGAATTTAATATGATTAGATTATGTGCAATGGGACAATGATTTGTTTTAAATAAGTTTTTATACATGCGCAATGAAAATATTTATTTGGAATTTCCGTCTAAGAAATTTACATTATCACTTGTTAAAGCAATGCTTTTTTTACTTTAATGTAAAGTGACCAGAGTTTCTTTGTAATGATTTGAATCAATGACCTCTTCGTTTAACCTGATTTTGAATCCTGAATCCTGTTTATCCTGATTTTCTTAAACCCAGGATGGGTCATAATTTATTTATGAATAAATAGTTCCTTTACGCGTTTAAATATTGTATACTCAAACCAAAATTTTGAATACATTTTTTTTTGCTGATAGTTTCGTGATAGTTGATACAAAAGATCATTTTTATAGTTTAAAAACTGTAACGGCTATGATTATTTCGTCGTAGTAGAGAGCTGCAGATTTTCTTGCGCTTTTCTTTTTCTTGCATATTAGTAAATGAATTCTAATAAGACATAGGCTCGACTCGTCATGAAAATTGAATTTCTTTAACTCTTTATAAATTGAAACGAAAGTTATTAATACTATTTTATGACTGTGTTTTTTGTTCTATCCGTAGAATTTTATGGTAGATATATAGAACAATAACACTTTTCTAGAACTCCAGTTTTGGCATTTAATATTTTAGAAGCACATTTTATGTAGTTTATTCTTGGGTAATTCAGTTACGCTTGCCTATTTATACTTATTGTTAGATATGCCATATTTTAAAATGAAATTTGAATAATCTGAGAGCTTGCATTTTAAAATGACATTTTCAGTTAGAAATAACTGGAAATGCTCTTTTACAATTCAAGCTTTCCTTAATAATATTCTTGTACCTGTTAATTTGGGCAGGATTATTATTTTTTTCAGCTCTTTCATATTTTCAACTTGACCTAATGCGATTTTCAAATTTATATGGTGAAAGGGTTAAAAAGGAAATAGAATACTTATTGTGGTAGTAAACGCATCTAGAGTCACCCTGTATAAGAGAATTTCTTACTTTTTAAAAGATACAATAATAATAATAAAAAAAGCGATGGAAAAAATTTATTTTGAGAACTGTCTGATACACTAGCTAATACTAAATAATTAAAAATATTTATACACAATTAAAAAAAAATTACAATCTGTATATTAACACAGATCCAAAATTACAATTTTTGGAATTTGGTTTTCATACATAGAAAATTTTTCATCTTATTTTACTAGATAATGACAATGCATTATCATTCCTCCTTCAAATATTAAAGATTTCCATTATATGTATAATTATGCTATCATATGACCTGATTATAGAGTGTATCGGTTTAACATTACCTTCTCAATTACTACAGGATACTGCATTTACTTGCAGAAAACTTGACGATTTTATGAGTAATTAAATAAATGTTTAACTTTTTACATTATAGGGTAAATTCAATTTTTTTACATTATAGGGTAAATTCAATTTTTTACATTATAGGGTAGATTCAATTTTTTACATTATAGGGTAAATTCATTTTTCCACATCATATGGTAAATTCAATTTTTTCCATTATAGGGTGAATTCAATTTTCCGCGTCATAGGGTAAATTCATTTTTCCACATCGTAGGCTAAATTGAATCTTTTACATTTTAGAGTAAATTCAATTTTTTACATTAAAGGGTAGATTCAATTTCCTACATTATAGGGTAAATTCAATTTCCTACGTTATAGGATAAATTAAATTTTCTACATTATAGGGTAAATTCATTTTTCTACATTATAGGCCAAACTCTATTTCCTCGATTAAAAATGTACTAAAATCATGGCGCGCGATATCAAATTATAAATTTTTATTAAGATTGATATTTTAATAAACGAATTTGCGATGTTTATAATAATAATATTTTTGCTATTTTTGTTCATAAAAGTTTGTATTGGTATTTGATTGTTCAATTTGACGATTGGAACTCGTAGCAGTCATTTAAAATGAAACCAAAACCTTGCAAAATATCATATATTTTGAAGGAAAGATAAAGGTACTTTAGCACTTAAAATTACAACAGGATCTTTGAAAATGACAATTTTATCTTTTATTTCAGCATTTAGTGATTGAGATCATCTGTCAAATGACGTCATCAGTATTTTTTTCGTAATGTTACTAAGTAAATGAAGTGGGAAAAAACCCGAAAATAATTTGTAGGATCTTTTTTTTACTTCATCATGTCGCTAAGTGGCTTTTAATTTTTATTTAAAAAAAAAGAAGGCGTAGAAAATGCCATTTTATTTTTTATATAACGAACTCGTTTTTGCGGCTTCAATAATATGTGATAAGAAGTCTTAATAGTGTTTTTGGTTTGTGTTTAAAAAATATTTTTATTCATTTCTTCGTCTTTTCTTTGATTTTAAATTTTCTTTATTCCTCTCTAACTAAATTTTTATTTCCTCATAAAAAAAGAAAAAAATATGTTCTTACGTATTATACCTTCTTCGCCAGCGATCGCCAACGGTTTAAAAACTTTTTGGCGACGAATTTAAATTTGGCGATAAAGATCAACGGATTACACCGTGGCCGGATTGGCATAATTGATGGTTTGGCTACTCATTAGTGATGACTTTAAATTTGGCAATGAAGTTGGACGGTATAATACGTATGTACCAAAAAATAACCGAAATATCGAAAAAAAATTTTCATTTTTAGAATTATCTATTTATTTTAAATTATTTCATTAATCTCATTCAGAATAACAATTAAAATAATTTTTTTTCATATGCATTCCAATCGTATTGCGACATCGGATCATATTTAGTGCAATAGGAGTCTATCTGCGAAATCTTGTTTTTCAAAAGTATGTTTCTCTTGTGATGCCAATTATTATGCCAGGGTCAGAAAGGTAAAAAGAATCGACGATAGCGATACTTGTTCTAGATATTATCTGTTCCTTTGCTCTGTAATCCTGTTCTTTAGTTCAATAAAACATCATCTTATTTTGTGATCTAAAGACGGTAAAAATAATGATATAAAGACAGCGAACCTTTGTTCTGACCTCTGCAGGTGTTGATGTGTTGGTTCAATTTAGTTTCGTATTATATGATTGCTATTGAAAATAATGTATATAAAAAAGGTTTCACATACCTGAAAATAATTGAACGGCATTAAATGTAAAAAATATCTGTGATTAATATTTTTTGATCGTTTTCCTGTTGTCTGGCAATAAAGATTCTCTCTTTTTTCCTTCTTTCGTTTTTTCTTCGGCGTTTTATAAATCTGAAATCCTTTTTCATTTCCCTGATTATGGTCTTTACTAAAGTGATCATAAAGTTTGATAAAATTAATTAAGATTATCATAGTTTACTTATAATAAAAGTTAGAGACATCTTTTGTGGATAAATAATTACTCCTAATTTTTTCCCAAATGTGATTTACTTGTAAGTAACAAATGAGATTGCTTGTGCAGGGTAAAAGAGTCGCATATCAGGATTGATTGGGGAAGTTTGATGACTTTAATTTTTTCCTGTTCTCTTCTTATACATATTTTAATATATGATTTTTGTAAAATAAAATCATTAGAAGTTTTATTTATTATATTATCTGATGAAATGATATTGAAACATTTAATTAATAAAATGAAAAATGTCAAAGTATGTTTTAATTTTCGGATCACAAACAAAAATTTGCCTGTTGTTTGAAGCATTTTTTTTTCTGTGCTCAAAAAGTTAAGCGTTTTTGACAGCCCATGATATAAGATAAAGCTATTACATTCGAAAAATTAGTAATCAGAATTACATAATAAAACAGGTAGAAGCAGTGTGAAATTCTGATATTTGATGGTATTTCGAAAAATACGGTCAAACTTGTCATTTTTAATTCTGAAAATATGTTTTTGGAAACAACTTCGTTCGTTTCAAAATAACGTTCACCAGAAAAGATAAAAAGAAAAAATATTCCTTCCTATTAAATATTGAATTTTGATGATGTTATGATTGCCTGATAATCCCCCCCCCAAGACTATAATATAATTCATTCAATATTTAAATTTTTTTCTTAAATGTTTAAATTATATCGAAATTTTAACTTTCTTTGCTACAATATGAAACTACACAATTCTCATGAGAGAAAATTAAAAAAATAAATAAATAAATTATATGTCCTTGTTATTGCGTTCATGGCCTTGCCCCAAATCCTCAATTTTGTGGGGGGGACTTTCATTTTGGGTGTATACAAAAACCGATTTTAGCCGGTTTTCGAATTTTTGCCCAAAAAATACAATAGGGAAAATATTTTATTTAATTTACATAAAATAACAAAAAAAAAAACAACCGAAACAAATATCAAAGTCAAAATATAAAAAACATTTAAGGGTTGCATATACATAAAATAACGAAAACTCAAACAAAAAGTTCAAATAATATTTATATTTTCACTAATTTTAATCTCTCCCAAGAAAATAAGATAAAAAAAAACATAAAATATCCATCGAATGGTGGCTTGTTCGTATTTTGGACACAATATTCCTTTAACTTGAAAAGCCCCGTTCACTAGCTATTGAGTTTGGTTTTATAGTTTTCATGGCATCAAATAACGAATCATTTTTTGTTGTTGTTATTTTATTCGCTGCCTCAAATAATGAAAATTTAGCTTTCAGTATCTTTGGATGTGTACTTTTTTCTTCAGGGTCTTCAAGAAACTTATGAATTGGTTTTTCCATGGATTCTTTTTAAGAAACATTACTCTGATAAGTAGTTTCTTCGATTTGCTCTTCTTCAGAATCGGTTTTCACCTAGTTCCATCTGTTTTACATAAAATTACCAAACTTGGTACATAAATACTTTAAACGGTAAATATGTGCACTTTACTGCGGATTTTTTTGACATTATATTGTAATTTTAATTAATCAAAATTAAAGTTAAATTTTATCTTATTTAAGCATAACTTCTACAAATATTATAGGAAAAAATAATCTTTAAACCATGTGAAAGTTATAATACAATTTTTTTCTATGATACGAATTTAATCGTCACAAAATTTTAATTAGGTTTTAGAGATACTTTTAAATATATTTTGCGATAATATTTTCGCTTGTTATTAAACTCAAATGGTCTTAATTTTTGCTACAAATATGTTATCCTCACTTTTTTCCATTGTTGGTGATAAAAATATGCTGATTTCCCACGCTGTTTTTAAAATTTTGTATTTGTCAGAATCATGCATAGGTTAAAAAGTTTAAAATTCGTCCATTTTTAAATATGACTCGTTACCTGCTAATATAAAATTGAGTGTATAAAGAGTAATAGATAGAAAATTAAAAGCTGCATCGCAGAATTAGGTTTTGAAATAGTATGATTTATATTATATGCTTATCAAAATTCAAAGTTTAAAAATATTTTCCTCAGGTAGTCATTGAGATATACAAAATATGTAATTGGATTTTGTAACAACCTTACATTTCGTGAATCAATAGTCGTCAAAGGCGGCTAGTACATAAATATATCACCATCGTCACATTCGTCTATGACTGACCATGAGCCAGAGAGACGCTAGAACTCATCTCTCCGAAAATGAAACCTCCCCTTTTCCCGCCATTTTTGTAGCCGTTTCGAAAAATGCACCGCTATTTTGAAACGAATCTTGTTTTTATCCCGAGTTGTGTTTCTAGACGTCTTTTATCTAGAGATCAGTGACCGTCTGCCGCAACCTCGTAAAAGCTTTATCTCCGTCTCCCTTTGCCCGGAATGATTATCGATTTCTGCCTTATTCAACATTTTTCTTTTCTCTCTTCTCTCCCCCCCTCCTCTCGGGTTGTTGTCTATTCACACATTCGTGTCGTCCCTCTTGTTTTCTTATCTCCCGAGCAGAATGGATTGGCCACAAGGTTCGCCGGTCCTTCATTTTCTGGTCAATCGTTCATTTTTTTTCCAGTATCACCCCTTTTTTTTTCTTCTTCGTCGCCCTTTTTATGTATTTCTGCGTTCTTGTACTTAAACATAACTTTACATGATTTTGAGGCAATCTTTTCTTGGCGAAGAGCGAAATAGTTATAGTTGTGGTGAAAATATGAACCAGGATTTTATTTTATTTTTCTTTCGGAAAATATGAACAGAGTATTCTACTGGAATATTTGGATTCTTCGATAAGAATCGTTGTCACATTTAGGGCCTCAAGAAAACACATGATAGTGGGGTCTTTATTTATTGTATCTTCGAGTCTTAATCACATTTTTGTCCTTGCTTGGGGTGGTGCTATATTCTTGGCTCCACAGCACTTCCCCGGTGGTATTTATGGTCTAATCGGGAATCCTTTGCATCATGGCAAAACTAAAACTGCGAAAAATGTGGTGATACTTATTAAAATCAATTTATGCACGCCTAATTCATTGCGTTAGGTTAATTTTGGAATTCACTTTATCTTGGGTTGTAAGAACTATTTTAATATGAAATAACGCAAATATACACGTAACTTCATGTGATCAGTTTTTCCCCGACTCATTTGACGATGTTATAACCATGATAATGATATTGACCATGGGCGTCAATTGACCTTATTAAAATAATTGATGTCGTACCATGCAAATATAATTAAAATGTGAAGTAAAATTAATTGTTCACATTTATAGTCATTCGAATGACCGCTTAAAATTAGAGACGGAATGTTTGACAATTAGTTGATTAAAGTTTTTAATAAAAATATGTAAAAAATTAATAAATTTACATTTTTAAAACCCGTCAAACCCTTAATTTCTGTTTCGATGTCGATTAATTGCTTATTAAAATATTTGGAGGAAAATATTAAAATTCTAGATAACATTTGTCGTTATATTTGTGTTGAGGTTTTAATTTTCATACCAGATATATAGTACAATAACCCTTTTCTAGAACCCCATATTTGGCATATAATATTTTAGAAACATATTTTATGCGTAGTTAAATCTTGTACAATTCAATTTTACTTACCTATTTATACTTAATGTTAGATATGCCATATTTTAAAATGAAATTTGCATAATCTGAGAGCTTGCATTTTAAAATGACATTTCCAGCTAGATATAATTGGAAATGCTCTTTTACAATTCAGGCTTTCCTTAATAATATTCTTGTATCTGTTAATTTCGGCAAGATTATTATTATTTTTTCAATTCTTGCATATTTTAAACTTAACCTAATGCGATTTTCAAACTTTTATGGTGAAAGGGTTAAAGGAAATCGAATACTTATTGTGGTAGTAAACGCATCTACCATAATTTAAACTCTCAGTTTAAAAAAAAGTTAGCGAATGGAATTGGTAGCAGGGGAAAAAAAAGAGTGCCTTGTGCTACGAAGATGTATATGTTTCAGCTACGTTGAAACTGGTATCGGATTTCTGCGTCTGCTTTTTTTTTGTGTGTGTGTGTGGTATGAAATGATGTCACTGTACGTGTATTAGTTAACGGCGAGTTTCACTGATAAATAATCTTCACAAATTCTATTCCTTGAAGTACTTTAATCAGAACTCGGTGCTTATTTGAGATTAAGCGAATTGGTATTAATTAATAAATTAAAAAAAACCTTATACATGCGATTTTGGATAAAGTTAGAAACTCGTGCAGTTTCATGGAATCTTTTTAATTCTGTACGAATAATGACTTAAAAAAATATTGACTAAATAGAAATGAATACATTTCATGTTTTCTGATAATAATTTTTAGTTAGGTAATTTTTTTGTTGCTGTTGATACATAATTATTACCGAAAGTACAAATCCTGTATTACGTATTCTAGAATTATTTTTATCATTTTAGTTTGAAGTCATCTTTGCTGAAAACAAATCTGATTTTTCTTTCTCTTTTAGATGATATTTATAAATTTTATTCCCTTCTGTGCTATGTCTCAAATAGTCTATTTATAGGTATTTTTTTAAAAAACCGTTTTGTGATGAATATTTTACTTAAGTTTTCCGAAATAATTTAAGACAACGTTGTGATCTCATTTAAATCATCTACAAGATTAAATCCTTTCAATAAATGTCTTAATTTAATTGTAATAAAAGGCCCTTATTTTCTTTAACAATTCAACGTGTGTTGTATGATCATGTATAAGATGACATTGCTGAAAATTTTTGAGAATCAATCGCTGATAATTTGAACTAAGCTTCAAATGTTATTACTTTTTATGTATTTTCGTGTGAAATCTATTGGTACATTTTATCATAATTTAGATTTTTGTATGTTCAAACATTTTCTTTTTCTTTCTTTCTTTTCTTTTTTAATTATAATTGGACATCAAATCTATCGAGTTAAGTATCTTCTTATTTTTTTTATCTCTTTTTCTGTACTATTTATGTTCAGATATTGGTTCACGGCTGAAGAAAATTACTCTAAAATTCTGATTACCGAAATGTTCCGATATGAAAATACTTAAAATTTAATTTTAAATTTAGTTATTACAAGCCAAAGAAAGAGCCACTGTATAAATGAATTGATACAGAAAATCATATTTAAGCAGTGATAAATATGATTTCATATTATACAATTTTAAGTGCATAAGAAAGGTATTAATTACGCTGATTAAAACTATCATAATTTACTCCCTATAATCTGAGTTAGTGAAATGGAGAAATTGGCAAATTACTGAAGATTGACAAAGCTTGTTTGATGTCATGAAATATTTATGGGAAAAAACTGCTGAGAAAATTGACATTTAATATAATTTTTTTAAAAAAAATCTAATGCCGTGATTTGATGGCTGAATCTTGCCTTAAGGATTATAGAGTCATGTACTAGGGATCCAGTTATATGGATAATTTACAGTGATCATGGGTCCTTTATCTGTCAAGGGCAAACATTCTTTTTAAAAAACTGTTTAAAATTTCCGATGTCCTCACAAAATATGTTTATGTAAATTCAAAGAGAGATATTAATCGAGCTAAAAGAAGCTAATTCAGCTTTAAAAAAAAACTAAGATTTAGAACAGGCTTAGTAGATAATGTGTGTTTATTGTAAGGCTTAATAAATTGAAGTTCATTTTTTTTTGTTTTATTTAATTATAACACTTAGTTCAATTTCATATGTTTCACAATAGTTCAATTTTTGTTATGATTTTGATATTATTTCTTGCTTGCTTTTATTTGCATGTGTACTAAGTCCGTATTGAAATTGGAAATAAATCCATGCAAAACTTTCCTTGTTATCAAATAAAGTTCATCTCACAAATAGTTCTGTGACAGTTTAATTAAGGACTTTGGTTACTGTTCAAAAGTGGTTAGATAATGCATTGCATGAGAATTCTGAGGAGTGTCGTGTGAGTTTTAAAGGAAGCTTTTAACTAATGAAAAATAACTATCTTTTGCATGTAGACTCTATTGCCTATTTTCTTTTCTTTTATTATTGCATGTGATGCTGTCATTTATTTATTCAAGCTTTTGAAATACTTTATTCAATATCTTTACCATTATTTATGCTTTAAATATTTCCCCTTTTTTGAACTGCTGTATCTTTTGTCTTCTTATCTTTGCCAACTATGCTATTCTGTTTTTTTTTATTCTTTTGCCCTCATTTTTTATCGCCAAGGTTCTTGCAAAATTTTAAAACTGCTTAAAAATATGAATTTTTTTCCCTTTTATTTAAAAATTTATCACCCATTTATTCTTACTATTTTTTTTATTTATGAGTTATTACATCCGTGTAAATTAATTCAGTTAGACTGTAGAGCGTTATGTGAATACATTTTCTTTAATTTAAAATACATAACTATTTTTGTTATGTTTAGTTGAAGATATTTCAGAAATCTCATCATGCTAACAGTTTTACAATAAGTAACTTTTTTACAGTTAACAGTTTCACAGTAAGTTACAGTTACAGTTTAACAGTTTCACAGTTATTTTAAAGTTAAAGGCTTTTAAGGTTATTAAGGTTATTTTAAAGTTACTTACAGTCAAACAGTAAGCCAACAGTTTTTTTAATAAATAAAAATTTCAAAAAAAAAAAAGAAAAACAATAGCTGTTTTGTCTTCAGATAGATCTTTTACTTCGCTTTTAATGGATAGCATTTTTTAGAGCCCGTGTGTTAAATCTTTTTTAGCAATTAATTAATTTTTTTTCATAATATCTCCTATTTTCAGTCGATTGCTAAAACTTTTTTCTATCGGTTATTATCATGTGAGAATATGATGTTGGTTTGGTGTGAGGTTTTGAAGTCTCAAAAGGCATAGGCAACAAATTGGAGATTTATCTCTTTTGAGATATCATTTTTTCGCTTTTAAGGTTATTAGAAAATAATGCAGTGTGTTGTCACATTTTGCGATTTATCGCCAAAATATAAAAATAGAAAAAAAAAGACATAAAAATTTTCACATAAAAATAGAAATTTAATTTGTTATTCAAAAGTTTAAATCAGGGGCAACGTTATTACATTTTTTTCTTGTTAAAATGTTTTTATTATGTGAGAATATGATGTTGTATTAGTTTCAGGCTTTTGAAGCTACAAAATAAGCGGATAGAAAATTGGCGATTTATCGCTTTTAGGGTTATTAAAAATGATAAAAATGGTTGTCACATTTGACGACTTATCATCAACAAAAAATTACAACTAGGCCCGAATGTCCGCCATGTACCAGGTTCTTCATATATCGACGCCTGCGTATTTTGATAGTCACATGATTATTTTAAACTTGTTTAAATTGGTTATTGACTTTAATTAATTAAGGCAAAAAATGCCTTAAAATAATAATACGCTCACACATGATAACATGAAATTTGAGATAGCAGATTTCCATGTTTTACTTTTTATTTTGTTATTCTTTGTATATTTTTACGCTTGTGACTTATTTTTTCATTTGATTTAAAATGCATGGTTTGAAGCTGCTTTTTCTTTACATGCATTTGTTTTTTGAATGGAATAATGTATCATATTCTCTTGGCTCTATGAGCTGTTTTATGTACAGTTTTTGTTGAAGCAGACTGGTTGCGCCTAATATTTTTTATATTAATATTAATTGTATTTTTGCACCTTTTCATTAATTATTATAATGTTAATCTCTTGCCTTGTATGGTTTGCATTTTCTTTGCACATTGTTTAAAGATATAAACTTCAGTTGTGTTTTTGGATCCATCTAAAGAATTTTAAACTAATCAAAGACTTCTCGGATGCTACTTTTGTTTGGTTGATTTTTAATAAACATCTATATATCAAAATTTAACCACCTACATCGACCATATTGTTCACATTCGAATTAACGAGTAATTTCTTTATAGTTTAAACAGTTGTTTTGTTTGTTCTTGATTTGATGGAAAAGTTTCAGTTTTGTTAAATCAACAGTATATACATTCGATCTCATTAAGACATTTAGATTTCTATATCTAAGAAAAAACAAACAAACTTATTATTTAAAATAAGTGTTTATTAGTTATTTCGCATTTGGTCGTTGTAAATAACATAGCTTCTTATTTACAAAATATCTAAAAAAAGCTTTCAAAAAGGCTCAATTTTCTTTTAAAAGAATTTCTGGTCTTTTATATGAGTGTGAAGAGGCAATTGAAAGAAAAAAATATCTTAAAGAGCGCAGTGAAGTTATTTTTGTATGTGTTTCAGGGATTTTTTTTCCAAGACAGTTGAAAAAGTTTCAGAGATTAAGATTATTTTTAGGGAATTTGTGTATTCCTGATTTCCGATAATAAATTAGTTGTCAGCACTCGGTTTTGGCTTCGAAATCTAATCATTTGATCTTGTAAATGAAATGAAGAAACGGTGATAAATCTCTTCAGTATTAAATATTAGAACAGTGTAGCTGTTGGCAAATCTAAGAACGAACTTGGTTATAATTTGTGCAAAGTATTTTAACATTAAATATTTTAATCCAAACAGGCTGATTCTTGAAACTGAAATATCCATCTTATAAAAGCATTTTAAAACGTGAACATGTCTAGCGAAGCTTTGCCAAATCTGATTTCTGAATTGATGTCGAGCAAATGCGATGGGGACAGAGTGAGAACTCGAGCTCGATTCGAACAGCATTCTGAAATTCTCGATGCCAAACTAAATCATCTAATTAAAAGTCACAATCCTGATTTATCTAGAATATTGGAAAGCACCAGTAAATCTATTCAAGTAGTTTCAACCGCAAAAGAAAAGTGCCGTGCATTGAAAGAACGTATTATTTCTTGCAAGGAAATTTTGCAGTGTAAAAGGGATGATCTCAGAAGATTATGGTTGGAATCCATGGAACACAAATGCGTGTACCAAATACTAGAAGAGATAGGAAGACTAAAAAAAATTCCTGCTACCGTGAATGATGATCTAACGCAAAAGAAATATTTACAGGCGACTGAAATTCTTGTATCTTCACTGTCTATCTTGGAAGGGGATCTGCGCGACACAGAAGGTCTGAAGAATTTAAGGTGCGAACTTCATCGCTTGATTGATAGACTTTATTCTATATTCTTGGAAGAATTAACCCAGGAGTTGTATATGTCGACGTTTCACACCGTATTTCAAGGGAAGCACGACGTTGGTTTCGAAGAGGTCACTTACGAAAAAGTTTTCAGCAGTGAAATCGTGAAAAATAGCACGAAAAGTATAGATTTTAACGTCGCTTATGTCACAACTTTGCTGGAATGCATGTCTTTGATGGGAAAAATACCTGAAACAGTTGAAATATTAAAAGAGGAATGTCAAAATGAGCTGATGAAAATTGTTCATAAGTTATCCAAGTACATGTATGATATTATTCAAAAATCTACTGACACGCCGGTTCTGGATTTACCTGTAAAGCAAGGCCAACAGTTTTTAGTTGATTTACTGGAAACGATCATTGGTCACTTCAGACAAATATCTTTGAATAACAAAATATTCCTGCACATTATTGGAAAATCCTCCTTTTACAGCGAATTGGAGGAGATCTGTTACCAGATGCCGGATATATATTCTAATATGCAGGGCGCGATCGAATATTTTGTGACTAATTATTTGGAGATTCAACCTGTGTCTACTTTGCCACGGCAGAATCTTTCGGTATTTTCCAACTCTCAGAATATGAGTGATCTGTCCGATTTTTTCTTGCCGAAGAATTATACAGAGGGCAAGAGCCTTATGTTGTTTAAATTTCGCAATTCGTCTCAAGGTTTGATTGGTAATAGAAAGAAAGTAACTTATGATAGTCTGCGAGACAAAGAACTTCAGTTGAAGAATAGCGCTGGCGACAGAAATTCGAAGAAATTAACTCTGGTGTGTAAACCATCTTTGAGGAATATCACTTACATGTTTGACTCACTTAAAACATTTGTTTCTGAAATTGAGAGTGCTCTGGATTTTGAACCAGGAGACCATTGCCCGCTACATGCATTCATATTTGATTGTGCCAATAACTTCTTGGATCAGGTAAATTCAGAAATAAACAGAATTCTCGAAAACGCTTCCTTGAACTTGGAATCGTGGTCCGTCTCCACCATACCTGACAATACCTCCGACCGAGAAGGCTCTGAAAAACAGATTTTGACCAGCACTGTTATCTTAAACGACAACTTGAAAGAACTCCAAAAGTTGTTGAGTAATTTGCCAGATTATTCTAATCACTTCTTACAGCTCATATATTACGTGATTCTTGATTACAAAGATCTGGTACACAAAGTCTTTAAAAGTCTGTTTGACGAAGAGCAGAATATACTAAGTGTCTCTTGGGCAAAAGATCGTGACATCAGACGGCTTATGAAATCTTTCTCCAACTGGAAGTTTCTGTCGGTGGCTGAATCAGGGGAAATAATAGAATCTCCCGAAGATATTCGTTTGCGGAACAAAGAAGAATCAGAATTGCTGATCAGAAACTTACATTCGGAAGAACATGAATCCTGGGAAATAATTAACGATTGCGCCGTACTGTTCAATCTGGCTGTCCTGCAAGAAAGTCTTCAATGGTTCTCTGGCCAACTTCTCACTTTCGTAGAGGATTTCAAATATGGATCACAGGAAACACACCAAGAGAGACCAGAGGGAGCTGCTGAACTTCACGCTTTAAATGCTGCCACGGGTTTGAAAAAGCTAGCCAAAGAGTATGAAGATTTCTCAGATGTTTGTTTGTTGGCTTTGCACTTGGAAGTTCGAGCTCATTGCTTCCACCATCTTCTATCGAATAATACCACTGAAGATGATCCCAGCCATTCTTGGGAAACGTCCATAAAAAATCTAACAGACGACTTGATGAAGATAGACGAGACTTTGGTTTCGGTGCTGTCCCCCAAAGAGATGAAGTACGTTTTCGAAGGTTTAGGTGAACTCATTGCTTCTATTTTAATACACAGTGTTTCGAATACGACGAAGGTGAACGAATCTTTAGTGAAGCGAATGCATCGTGGCATATTTGCGATTCAGTGTTGCCTGAGCAACATCACGATGACGAGGGAAGTGTCTTTGGAGAGGGCCCGACAGTATATCCAGCTGTTGAACCAAACTTGCGACGAGATCCTGAATGATATCCTCGAAGAAGGACCGATGTTCAAAGAACACGAATACGCATCGGTTTTCAGATTAGTATTAGATAAAGCTGCTTCGGATCCTCCAATGTTATCTCATTTTGAAAGCAAATTGCGTGATATTTTCAAAAGAGTTTCCTTGCAAGCTTAAAATGTAATCATGAGTTTTGAAGTGAATTTGTGTTTAATTTAATTTATTTTTCTGGAATGTTCGAAAAAAATTTATATCACTCTTGCTGTTGTTATTTATGGCTTTCTTTTTGTTTGCATTGTTTGGTTGAAATATACTTTGAAATTCACTGTTTGAAATATACTTTAGAATTCACTGTTTGAAATATATTTTAGAATTCACTGTTTGAAATATACATTAGAATTCACTGTTTGAAATATACTTTAGAATTCACTGTTTGTTTGAAATTTTGAAGTATTTAAGGATAATTTTTCGAACTGAATAAACATCAAAGAAATAAACTCATAAAGTTTTTGAGCTAAATATTGTCTATTCTTTCTTTTCTTTTTTCCTTTCCCTTTTTCTCTATTTATAAATATGAACTTTAATTTTTAGATTTAAATGAATAAATGTTGGAAAGATATACATATCATAATCTTAATTTCTTTTCTTTTCTAATAGAAAATATCTTTTAAGGTGATGAGAATATTTTAACAATTTTAAAAACTTTTCAATCGCAGCAGTTTTAATCTTAATTATAAGTTATAAAAGAAGAGACAAAGAATCACTAATTTTTACTTTCCAAATTTAAAAAATGTTTTCTATTTATCAAAATACAGGGCTAATTCAACAGATGACTAATCACATACTAGAAAATATCACTAATTCTAAAATATTTTTCAATATCATAGGATTTATAGCTTAATTATAAATTGCAAGAGAAGGGTTAAGGAATAAATGTCGGCCAATTTAATTTTTTAACATAATAACAGCAGTTATACAAAAATCTGTTCCGTAAAAATTTGGGCAAGCTTCTTTTATATTTTAATCTTTTATTTCTGTGTTTATTAATTGAAAAAATTTACATATATTTGAAAGGAACAAAACAAATGCTTTTAAAAACCATTTTGCCATGGTATTTTTGTGTAACTACTGTTAAAATGATAAAAAATTAAATTGGTCGACATTTATTCCTTAACCGCTCTTTTGCAATTTATAATTAAGCTATGAAGCCTATGATATTGAAAAATATTTTAGAATTTAGTTTTGGGAATTAATTAGATTTAGTATACCCCTCGTTTTAAAAAATTATTTGAGATAATTGTGCAAATCAATGAATCAACTATGAATGATTTTTCACCATTAGGAAATTTAATTAGGTAAAATTTTAAATGAAAAAGTAAAATTATTCATTCTACAAGTTGATAAATTAAAAGAAAATTTTGCTTTTATGCTTCAGTAATGCTATAAAATGAGGGAATTAAATAAAATTTAAGGAATCGAAAATTTAAAAGAAAAGAAATAAAAAACTTTTTCTTGAGGAAATTAAAAGCAATTCGATGCAAACCGAAACTGCAGAGCAAAATTTTGCTGATACAATATTTCTCAAGCATAAAATTTTAAAAAACACTTTGCTGTTTTTTTTGTTGTTGTTTAAGAATAAAAATCATTCAATGATAAAACGGGTATTATTATTAACATTTCAATTTTTCACTTAAAGCAAAATTTATTACAAATCTTTTAACTTTTAATTTTAACTACTGTAGATAGTGATTCAAATTTCCATTACTGTGTCCTTTTTGGCTCTTTTGTAATTAATACTGATTTATAAAATAGTGATTAATAATTGTTTACGTACTATATTTTTTATTGAACACATGACAATCTTTAAATAAAAAAAACTTTTGAAATATTTAACGTTTGTTCATTTTTATAAAATAATTATTTTCAAAATTAATAATCTGTTTTTCCTATATTTTTTATAATTTTTTTACAAACTTTATGATTTTTTTAAAAAACATAACTTTTGTTGATAAAAAGATGAAAAAAGACAATCTTTCCTGTTTTTATGAACATAAAAAGTGAAACTTACAATATGGACAATTTAATTGTCCATATTGTAAGTTAATTTAAATGGCAATAATTAATTTTAAACTTACAATATGGACAATTTTATTAATTCATTGTAATTTTAAGAAATAAAAAGTACCCATTCTATTTCACAACTAATTCTGTTTACATTCTTTAAATGATGTAAATGAGATATTAAATAATTTCTGATTTAATTAAAGGAATGATAATAATTCAGAATTAATAAAAAAATTTATTAGCTTGAGTAGTGAAATTTTGTTTAATACAAGACTATTAAAACATAATTATTAGTATTAAAATTTTCCAAAGTTTATGAAAAATTCTCAAATAGAAGATAATAAAAAAATTCCATTATTTTTCTTAAGCCTGTTCATTATTTATTAAAGTTTCTTTTACAGAAGATTATTGAATATTAATTATTATTCTGTGTTTAGAAATTCTTTTTAGATATAAGATCGCTAAAAATTACTTATTATTATTGTTATTTTTGGAATTTGTTCTGAGATAAGAATATTTAGTAATTTTTGAATTATAGTCGTCGAGACTCTTTCCATAAAAAAAAATCCCATTTGCAATAGAATTAAAGCTTTTAAAATACTGTTTTCTCCTAATGACTGACAGATAGCGCTTAATAATAATCAAATTAGTTATTTCGATTAAACTGTGAAATATCCATACGTAACTCAATTATCTCGGAACATTATAATTACATTTACCTGACATTCGCGTTATGGCGTCCAATCAAAGGTGAATTTTGGAAAACAAAGGTCCAAACAACATTAAAACTGCTTTCGTTTTAGAATAAATTATTCATTTCTTTTTTATTCCTCAATGGTAGTATACCGGCTAAATATGATTTTTCTTTCAATGTGGAAACTATGATATAAAATTAAAATTGTTTCCATAAATTATATTTGCTACCAAAAAAGTAATATGCATACTTATAATTATAATATTCAAATATCCAATTTAAGTATGATTTTCAATTTGTATTGGCAAATAATTTTTCTGTTTTTGTAGAATTCATGTCTTTATTTTGTAGGATTCAAGCTGAAATGGAAAGGAAATATAAATATATCTAGTTTTCATTTTTCTATGGTAGTCATTTACTTCCAAATACAAAAAAGGCTTTAGATAAAGTAAAAATTACGTTGTACACTAAAATCAATAAACACACTCTTGAAAAAAATGCTGTAGTTTAAAGTTAGTTGCTATCATTTCGGTAATTTTAGTCATGGCCATAGCAAAATGTTCTTAACGTGCTAACATTTTAAGAGGGGGGGGGTCGATTTTTTTAGACTAAAGTTGAAATTTTTAAAATTTTTTTTATGGCAGTCATTTACTTCCAAATGCAAAAAAACCCACCCCTTTTCAAATAACATAAAAATTATATTTTACATTTAAATCAATATAAACAATCTTATTAAAAATTAAATAGTTTAAAATTTGTTGCTGTCATTTTGGTAATTCTTGTCATAGTCATAGGAAAATGTTCTTAATGTGCTAACATTTTTAAAAAATGGGAAGAGGAACTGAATTCTTTTGTGATTAAAGCAGATATATTTTATGAAGTTTGAATTTTATTACTTTTAGATCTGCTTCGAACATGCGTTGGTCGAGACTATCATTGAAATGGTCTGAAATAATATAAAATAATGATATTCGAAGCTCCATATATCTGTTAGTTTTGATTTGCTAAAAAGTGAAACCTTTTTTTTTCTGCATAAAAGTTTAATGTATCATCAGTTAATTATAATCTGTCAGTTTTAGTCATAGAACAGTTGAATTTTTTATTATATGTGTGAAGATAATTTTAAATAAATTATATAACAAATTTAGACTTCTTAATCTAAATAATTTAATTTTCGAAACTGTTTTTGACTTAAACAAGCAAAAATACAATTATTTACATTATTTAATAAAACCCATTATTTTGTTATTATTTATAGATTAAAATGAAAACCCTGTATTGCTATGAACGAATAATCTTGAATTATAAGCAATAAATGGATGGATTTTAGTTTTTTTTTTGTTTAAGATATTTGTAATTTTTTTATTTGCATAGCTGACTGCTATACACTTTTGCATATCCTATTGGTAATATTTGATTTGGAAAGCGTTATAGAGAAACAAGACGAAATGACCACTTGAAATTAGCATCGGTTTTTCTGATTCAATTTTCTTAAAGTGTTTAATTCAGGTAATACGGGCTATTATAAATTACAAATTTTTGTAGATAAATAAAAGAAATCCAATATTTATTGTTTATCAATCAGGGCATTGTTTAAAACGACTTTAAGTTTGATATTCGTAAATGCTTTTGCATATTTAGAAAACAAGCTCGTGAAAATTTAATGAAGGACTTTCATGAAAACTGCAATATTTGTACACTATGTTAAATTGAATTTTGAAAAGCCGTCTTGTTTATAAGCTAGAACATATTGGATGAATAATAATAATAATAAAGATTAATTTATTAATAGAAAATAGAAAAAAAGAAACTGAAAGCGATTGTTTACCAGCTCAAGTGCAATACATTTTTCAAGGTTCATTCGCCGTTTGTAGATTTATCAAATTGAATTTACAGCAACTTGGGTAAAAATTTTATTCGATGAAAACGATTTAAAAAAATCATGGTGGAAAGTGATTAAAACTTTTCAATGCATAACTAACTAATATAAGCTAAAATTGAAAGAAGTAAACAAGGTTAATACTTTTATATTTTAAATCTGTCGAAAAATATATTTCGCAAATCTTATTTCAAAATTTGTTTTATGAAAAAAAAAGTGTAATCTACCTTCGTTATTTTTGAAAGCTATTATTTACAATTTGACTAAATGTATTCGAAATATTACAAATAAAAACATTTAATTTTTGTAAAGGAAAAGTTAGCTTAAGTGATCAAACAGATAAATACAATATTTCATATTTCACCGACTAAGGCAAAATCATCTAAGAGAAGATATTTCCAAATTAAGATAATTTTCATAATACTTCATAATTTCTTAACATAATTTTCTTAATACTTCATTCATATGTATTAATGAAGAAGAACCTGCGTGCAAGAAAATGACTTGTCTTCATATTTGCTTTAATGAGTAATCAATATTTTGAGGTTAGATAATTATTTGTTGGCTGAATTTTTCTGCCTTCATTTTTATTCATACATGCTAATCCTCTTGTTTTAAATTATTTATGCCTTTTTAAAAATAGTCTTGATTTATTACACGCATTTCAAATAGGTTTTATGGAAGAGTTACATTCTGAGAAAAGTAAATATGAGTTGTTTTTGAAAATCGCAGTTTATCGTTTGGCATTAAAAGAAAAAACAAATTAATTTTTCTGTTTTATCTATTATATAATCAATTGTATGGTGTATTTCTTTTGTTTAATTATCTAGAGATAAGTGTGAAGTCAAAAATGATTTTCTAAACAAATAAACAAGGAATAAATTGTTGTACTTTTTCATCCAACATATTTTCATGATAATTTTTAAAAAGAAATATTATTTGCAGTTACATCGTTTGATTTATTTTTACTGTATATTTAAAATCTCAAAGCAGGAAATTCAAATTTATTATTTTTTTACTTTAAGTTATTAATAATAATTATATATTAGAGTAAGTGCTTTTGCAGCTGCACATTATGGACTTTATCAATATTAACTCAAACAGATATTTACAAAAAAATTTCAAACTAGTAGAAATGAAATATTTTATTTTCTTTTGAGAATTTAAAAATGCTTATTTTTATTTTGACGGTGTTTGTTCATACATGTTTACTCATAACTTTTACGCGCATACAGAAAATTTTGTTTTTACACATACTTTTTTTGTATAACTCAAAATAAATACATATACTAGGTGATGGACCCTATATTTCTTGATTTTAAGATTCTTTCATATTTATTTTTAACGCAGGAACACTTTTTATAGATTATTATAATAAATTTATCGCTTAAATCATTTTTAATTGAAATCAGAATATGAGTTTCATCAGAAGATTTAAAAAAGATTTTTTTATCGCTGATTTTATCCATAAGCTAGTAATATTTGTTATATTAATTCAAAAAATTTTGTTCACAAGTTTTTAATTATGAAAAAGGTTGTTTTCGTTTAAACTAGGCGAAATCGCTACTTTAAAATTAGCAAAAGTTCTTTGAGAAAAACAAGCAAACAAAGTATTAAACTTTTTTAAAATAAAAAAATGGTTTAAAAGTTTAAAAAATGCAGTAGTTCAGTTAATTTTTAATTAATCGGACATTTAATAATTTTTGTATTACCTAACTTTCAATAATCTTTCCCTTATTTTGTTTAATAAGTGTGCAAAATTCGGTTCATTTATTTAGGAGGAGACGTGGAACATACATGTAGTCACAATGATTTTTATTTATATTTAAGGTATATTGCAAAGTCATTAACAATTAATATTCTAAAGGTTTTATTAAAAATATATCAAAATAAATATATTAATTTTTGTACTGCAATTAAAAGAAGCTTCAAATTTATTTTTGTGCAAGTGTTTTTCCATTTAAGGATTTATGTTCATTATTGGTAATTAATTCAACTTACTATTTGTTTTTTTTTACAATTCTTCACTTATAAAATTTTTAAAATCAAAATTTGAAAGTATCATGTAATCCTTTATGCAATACTGTAATTTTTAGAAGTTTTGATCAAAAATTTCCGATGTAAAAATTTAAAAAAAAAATGCTGGTTCATTTTTAACTATTATAAACAACAATTTTTTTTTTTTTGAAAATGCGTTTGTATAATATTAAAAATGTTTAGTGGTGATTTAATCTGTCATTCAAAATAAGCTCTTGTTGAAAGCCCATTATTTGTCATTCAGCCTTAAAAAAATAAAATAAAATAAAGTGTTTAAAAATTGTTTAAATTGTTGCTAAAATGAATTAAATAAAAAAACTTTGCAAGTCACTCGCACAAAATATTAGAGAATATGCAAACATTCTACTTTTATAGCGAGAATATTTCTTTTGCAATAGAAACTTCATATTTCTGTATAATATATACAGTGTTTGTTTCAAACATTAAGTAATTCAAAGTTCGTGCAATTTTTCGAATAAATTAATCTATATTTGTTTATTCTGTTCGTATTACCTAGAGCCATAAAGCCAAGAAATACTTCTAAAATTATCTAATTGTTAAGAAGATAATAACAAAACAATAAAATCTTTTATTCGTCATAACCCTATTCCACGTTCCATTCTTTCACTTTATTAAGAACACAGTTCGTTAATTTTATCTGTTCGTGAATCCACGAACCTTTTCTAAGATGCCTGTCGTGATATCTATCTTTTGGGAAAGGAAATTAATCAATTACTGTGTTCTTGCTTCGCGAACAAAGCGATACACTCCATGTAGACGTCAGGGTTACGCGCATCCGACATTTATGCTATGAATAATCGTTTAGTTCGCTTGTGATTTGCTAGGTGGCGCTAACGAGCAAGGATCAATGGATTTCCCGCTCGCGGAATGGATATTATTTTTATTCTCTCCTTCGTGTTTTCTCCCGTTTCCTTCGCTTAGCTTTCTCGTTCAGAATATGGATTCGTGCGAACGAGAGAGAACAGTTTTCTGTTAAGTACAGGCATTCGGGTGCATTGAGACTATCAGATTACTTAATTTAAGTTTTGCGAACTTGAGATATTTAATCAGATTTGCTATTAATCAGTTTAGTTCATTCACATCGAATCGTTTTAACTTTCTAATATAATGTTCGTTAATGTAGCAGATTAATCATACAAAATCATAGGAAATATATTTAATTGATCATGATTATAATAATTGAAACTATAGATATTCTTTCTAAGAAAGAAAAGAGAAAAATTAAGTGCTAAGTTGTAACATTCTTTAAAATTTAAAATTATGTTTCTTAATTGCTACATAATATAGATTGTATATTTATTTTCTAAATACGTTTTTAATAGAATAATCAAATTTTTTTATTTAAAACAATTATTAAGATTTATTTCACTGAAATGTATCCAATGATATAACTGGTTAAAAGTCTTGGAAATTGTCATAAGTAAGAAATTTATAAACAATTTGTATTATCATGTAGAAATCTTGGAATTCGAAATTTAAAAGAATTATGAATTTTCATGAAGAACTAATCACGTATAAATAAATGCATATTTTATTTTTATGTCACAGAATAAAAAATATTAATATGAATTCTATTTGATACCTTCCTCCATTTGATTGGGAAAAAGAATTCTTACCTATCATGATTATAATCTCTTATTAACCAGCTAAATAATTTTAAAATAGTTATCATTAGTGCTGAATCTCCTTTATATTTCAAGAAACAGCATGAACACACATAAATTTTGTTGAAAAAAAAATGTTATATTTTCAAAAGTCGTTTGATTTTGTTTCATTGCTCACTTTTAAAGTAAACGAACTCTGTTGAAAAAATATTATTCTACAAATTTTTATTTAAAGCTATGGTCATATAAATCACGTTAAAAGTACAGAATCTCTGTTGTGATAAAGTTACTATTTTTCCTGAGATCTGCTTTGATTATGAAACCATAATTAATAAAACCTTTAGTTCCTTTGATGGAAATTTGAAAAAAAAAAACATTAAAAACGAAACATTCTTGATGTTTTCAAGAAAACCCTTCTGTAAAATGATTTTTTAAAATATTTATTTTTATTTTTAATTGAATTTAATTTAAGTTATCATTAATTAATGTTTTATTTTTATATTTTTGCTCCAATTTTGAGTGTCACAATTTTTCTTTGAACGAAGATGAATTAAGTAATTTTTTGCCATTGAAAAAGGGTTATTATGTAGTGGAAAAAGTAAAAAGCTTTGATTTAGTTTTCAAAAATATTTTGTATCAGATATTAAAATTATTCAATTTTTCATTTTATATGTTTACTCATATTTATTTAACACTTGGATATGAAAATCATCACAAATCCTATTGTTGCATTAACACTGCAAAAACTAAATTTTTGAATGAGCGTTTATTGTATGAAGGAAATGAAATCCAAAAAGACATCGTTTAACATTTTTTTAAACGATTACATTTTTTGTGTATTATTAAAAAAAATTGTGAATAATGCAACTAAAGATAATGTCTGACGTGTGTAGAAGTTTAACAACATAATATCAATTCTAAAATAAGTAGGTTAAGCTTTGAAGACTAATTTCATTGCAATTTTACTTCATCTTAATATGGAGGAAATGCATTTACCAAGAAAAGAATATCTTTAAATTACAACTTTTAAACTCGATTGTGGATTTTCCTTTTGTAGATTCACTTTAAAAACTAAGAATCGATTAATTCTTCAACGTGTTTCTCTGAAATAATTCAACCACGCATCCTGCTGCTGCAGTAAATTTTCCTTCTTTTCAAAATATCACATTTCCTTCAAGAAAAAGAAATTTTTGAATATTTTGATTAAAAGAATGCACGAAGGCTGGGAAAAAAATGGGAGAGGAGAGAAAAGAAAAAGAATCCTCCCATTTTTATTCTTTCCCGAATGGAACTTTATGTTAATCACTGCAACATGAAAAGGGCGAATAAAAATAATTAAAAAAAAAACCCAATGAAAAGATTACCCCTTCCTTTACTTGTGAAAGCGCCATCTATCGACCAACTCTGACTTCTTTGCACGTTTAGCAGTTGCCATAGCAACGGACAACCCTTTTCCGATACTGTGTGCTTTGGAAGTTGCTCTCCCGTTGCTCTGTACCGAAATGAGAAGACAAGTTGGGGAATTTTTTTTTTCTTTCTTCCCTCGCTACCTTCTTCCCGTCTCTCCCGTTTTTAATCTGCGCCATTTGCAAAATCTGAGCTGGGTTCTTATTTGAACTTGTTCATTTTGAACGAGCCATTTTGTGCCGTATTTTAATTTTCTCCCAGCTTCTTTAGGAATCGCAACGAAACAAAATTGGGCTCGGATATTCGACTACTTAAAAGTGTTTTCTTTTATTTTCAATTTTGAGACGATTTGTTTTGTCTTCTGTAAATAAAGTAATACGATCTATTAATTCAGATAACTTTAGAACACGCTCGCTTCAGACGGCAGCTAGGTTTATTTTGCTTTTCATCGAAGATTTTCAGTTTAATGCAGACTTTTTCTTTCTCTCTTTTTGATTGCTCTTTTCCAGTTCTTTAGAATTTTTCGAATTCTATTGATAATGAATTCTATTTAAAGAAACTTAACATTTTATTTAGGAGTCTGTTCTCTGTTGGAATTTAATTTATTAAGGTTCGAAATTTTTATCTTAAAACCATTGAAGTATACTTTTTTATATACATAAAACAGCATTTTAATAGCGACTGTTAGAATTTTTGAGTATAATCTTAATTTTTTTTGCTATTGTAATATTGTGTTTATTATAATTATCCTTGAAATGCACACATTAACGGTAAAAGCTGATGCCATAACTCATGTGTAAACTCTTATAATATTTATTTCTATAATTATTTTTTGACCAAACGATTTTTTTTTCTGTTCATATTATGCAATTCAATTACGCATTGAGCATATAATTTAAATATTTATTCATTCTTAGGTAATTATTAAGGATAGAAATGGCATCATTAAGGCTAAAAAATTTATTAATTCATTTTATTTAGTAAATATAATTAAGATTGAAATGGCATCAGTCGGTGAATGAAGAATTACTTCTGACGAGTTTGGCTTCGAAATTTGCAATAATTTTTAAGTATAATGAAAATTGTAAACAATATAACATACCATAAAACAGTTCGTCCTTTTTACGATTCAAAACATTTAAAAAAAAAGATTAAAAGGAAATCTGCTATGATATTTCAATGTATCAAGTCAGAATATAATTTCTTGAACGGCCAAGCACCACGTGATGGTACAATTAAATTATATTTTTATTCATTTTAATGGTTTCATCGAATGAGTCTTTAGTATCGCAAACGATCCAAAAAACTTTGTCTCGCATTTATTGTTTTTTAAAAAAATATCACATTTCCTATTTATTTCATTGCATACAGTCAAGTGCTCAACATGACATTTTTCTTGGTTTTAATTGCTGTAGTCATTCACTTCTTTTTTTAATCAGAGCTTTTGTAAATGTAAAGGCAACGTGTTATTAAAGGCTAATTTTTTGAGATGCTCGTGCAATTTTTATTTTTCACCTACGGATTTTTGTTGACGCGAAAACCTCATCCCCAAAACCACATCATGTTCTGACATGATAATATTTGAAATTTTTTTATAAAAAATATCAGATCACCTCACCAAATTTTCTTACTTCACCAAAAGTAATGAGAGCTTTTCTACATTTATTGAAGAAATCTATTTATAAGCATTTGGTCTTTATTCACCGTGTATAGAATGTTTTGCCTGTTTTTAGACATTATGAAATTGGTACCAAACAAACCAAGTTAAAATTTATAGTTTGACTTTTAGTGCAAAGAATTAAAAATACAATACAAAACCCTTGTATGTAGAAGATGTATATTGAAATCAAAATGATGAATTGAAGTAATTTTCAAATAATAAAATGATTATAAATGATTTAAAGCAATGGTTAGTTTTCACTGCGGCTATTTCTATTAACATATTTTAGCATAAGAACACATTTCCGTCTTTTATTTATTTGTTTTTGATCTATATAGGAGTAATACGTTTCAAATTAAGATCTGAATTGAATTATTTAGTTTTTATAGTGTTTTAAAATTTTTTACAAAAATTGGGATTTTTTTCTTTTTTAAAAAATATTTTTCAATTTAGTTTCATTTCTCAGTAAATATCCTTTTTTTTCGTTTTTTCAACTAACGAATAATTTAAAACATATTATGTGCTTATATTAGTTTTTTTCTTCTATAACAATTTCCTTTCAATTTATTTTGTGAAGGAATATTCTGCTATATTTAAAATTTCCTGTATGTTTATTCTGCATTATTTGTTTGGGTTTATTTGAATTCATGTTTCAACTCTCCCTCTTTGAATTATTGAGATGTAATTTCGTCATTAGTCATTTAGATTTTTGTCTAAAATAACTTTTTTTCGTATTACCTTTATTTAATTCTGTATTCTGTGAAAATCATTCACTTTTCAATCACAGATTTCTGCTAGATTTCATATAATTTATTCTAGAAATAAAAAATTCTTTCATAGAAATTGTTCCGTTTTCCAAGTACAGTCTTTGATTCTATTGTAAAGAATTTGAAAATATTATAAGTAATTTATATTTTCGGATTTTTATCAAACATATTTTTTATATTATATTTACTGAAATTCAATAACACTTTTTTCGGAATTATAAAACCCAAAGGTTTTGACGCCCTATTATCAAATTATATTGTTTTTTTTTTTTTTTCAAAATTTTTTTCAGGTTGAAATTATTTTGATAATTTTTTTAAAAAGAACATTATCTGTACAGATTTTCTTTTACTATAAAGTTTTATGTAGTTCCTCGGAAACGGATTTCAGCATTCTTCGAATCGAATTTTATCGTTCTTGAAAATCGACGATTTTCGTTTATATCATAATTAGATAATACTTTTGATAATATTAGTTCGCTTTATATAAATGAATTTATTTCATTGGGTAATTAATTATATAATTTACTTGATTATGTTTAGTACAAACATTATTTTTTGAAGTTTAACATTTTTTGGTTTCATCTTATGTCTGTACGAAAGTTTTATGTTTACTACCTTATAGAATGGCAATGGATTATTTCATTTGCTGGTGTGTCCCATTGACTGACACAGATTTATAAAATTTATTTTAAACTTTTCAGCCTGGATGTGTTAATGGAATGGAAATTTATTTAAATGCTCTTGCCTATTTAAAACAAAATTTAACCACTTGACATCCGAATTTATTTAACTTTCTAGTTAGATAACTCATCCAATTTTGGTTATTTATTGTTAATTTGATTTTTTAAATACTATATGGAGCATTTGGGATACCAAATCGTTTCATATTGATTTTTTCGTATTTAAATACTTAATTATGTGGCTTAATTGCAGACTTGTAAATAAAAATTCAGCAATTCGATGCGCTTGTCAGACACGTCATTGTATGCGAAGTCGTTAAATTATTTTTGAAAATATGATTTGAATGAATTTTCCTTTAAAATATTCATAAAGCAACAATTAACAAACTTTATTTCCAATTTTTTTCGAATATTTTTGCATTATTTTTCAATTTTTAAAATCTTTTACTGTTGTGAGTTTTTGGTAAAAATTATTTTAAAAAAATTCTTAAAAAATAAAATGAACTTAACATATGAAAATGAACTTACATATTTTTCCTATGTAGGTAAATTTATATCAATCAAATATACTATTTATTTCAATCTAATATACTTTTATCGGAGTTACTTTATCTTCTGTCAAATTTTCGATGTTATAAAATCCTGATATTTAAAGCGAATATTATTATTAGTTTTTATTATCTTTCAATGCTTTAATATATCAATTCTCTCAAATCGAAGATAGAATGAGAAAAAAAAAATTCACACAAATTTCATTTTATTTTTTCGACAGTTTCTTAAAACTGAAGACAAACTAGACTTTTTAATTTTAAGAAGGCTTTCTTGGACGATAAAGGACCTTATAATATTCTGACTTTTAATTCAGCAGTCGCAACACTTAACGGTTGTTATCTCAAATGCTTTCAATTTTGGTATTTTGATATTATTTATTGAATTATGCTGTTAGGTTGAAAATTCTAACAATTCAATTTTTTTTTCAATTTCTAAGAATGCTAATGGAAAACATTGATAAATATTTTACTATAATTTAAGTAGTTATAAATGCTACAGTAGAAATTATTATTGTTAGACTAATATTTAGATATAACAGCTGATTTTCCAGAGGCATTTGTGGTATTTAATCTCTTATGAATAACTTGAATGCTAGTAATTAATATCATGAGAATTATAGTTGATATCTTTCTTCCTTTAACTTTTTAGAATGAGAAAAAAATACTATAAAACAATGAAAATGGTTGGATTTTCCTTAAAATATATTGCTAAAAATTATGCGAAGAAGGCTAAAATTCGAGCCAAATTGGTACCATTAAAGATATACATTTTTTTTGATAGTAAAAAACGTTTACAGTATTGTTTCTTTTTTTTTTTGAGAAATAATATTTTCAGAAGTTACTCAAGAAATCTCCCACAATTTAGCTGAGTTCTCATTGATGAAAAATCTAATTGAAATTTGAAAAAAAGAAAAATATTGTTCTGATGTGCACATTTGCTCATCCAAAATATATAAACTACAAACGTAGCGATTGTAGATTCAGCAGTTTGATTTGTAAATTCATATATGTAAACACACATTTTCATTTATAAATTGTAGATATATACTATTTAATTCCTAAATTAATAAAATTCCATTATTGTCTGGTAATATAGAACTCATTTGAAGTTAAATAATTCAAATATATGAACTGTAGAACGTTCTATTTTTTATCCATTTGACATTAAACAAAAAGCTTCGAACACACCAGCCGAAGACTCTTCGGGTATTGTGGTGGCTGGCGCACGCTAAATCTGTCGTGGTCACAAAGTCATCCATGTCGAGAGTAATACCACTAGGGATACTGCGCCAGAGGTGATCGTTCTCTTTTCCAGACCTAAATTTCGATCTGTTGATGAATGAGTGTAATGCATAAGTGAAGTCCGCCGCGTAAAAAGGGTATGTGAAGTGTGTGAGCTAGAAGTCAGACTTCTACCCTAGGATTCTCAGGGTTCCAAAATCCTCTGAAGCTACTGCACCCCTCCTTTGTTTGTAAAGCGGAACATGAGAACAACAACAACAAAAAGCTTGTATCTTTACAAAAATTTTAAAATATACCTGTTCGTATTTTAATTATTTTTTCTAATAATTTAATGAGGAGATCTATCAACACAATCGAATTGAATTTCTTATATCTACCTCTTGATTACGAACAAGTGAAAATCATTCTTAATAGAAGTACAGCAGTTAGAAATAGTGAAATCAGGAAGAAATCGTGGACAAATTATTTTCGGTTAGTTGTTTGACATGTGTAGATTCATAATAGCTTTACTATTTTATTATTTTTTTGATAAGTCCACGTTGAATCTGCAGGTCTTTTATAGCATAAAATGATTAATGTTTTTTCATAATTTTAAAACTGTAATTTTTCCGTGTTTTTTTCCTTCTCGATATTTCGCCCCAATTTTACTTCGATTCCTCTTTTTTTTGTACAAAATTCACAACTGAATATAATTTTAGTCGGATTCACAAAATATTCATAATGGCCTAATTCTTGCTTTTTGTGAAAATTTTAATTCTTGTGACTTCTCTTTCCCCAGTCCTTCATTCTTCGTCATATTTAAACAAAACAAAAGCATTCAAAGCGTTAAGTGATATCCTCTTGACACCTTTCCTTAACATTTCTTTGCAGACGGCGTAAACAATGGACTATCCATTTTTGATGAATGTATTTTTCCAAAATATTAATAAACAAAATTTGCCAAGTTGGCGAAATAGAATAGCACAATCGACACCAATTTAAAACTAATCTTCTTTGTGAGTTCATTTTATTTTTTTGCAATATTTATATTTTCTTACATTTCAGACATCATTCCTTTGTATTTTGTCGCTGTTGTATTCCTAGCATTGTATCCATGTAATTGTTTTCGGACGAGTATATATAAATATCTTCTTTATTTTAAGATTTCGAATGCTTATGAGTTTATTTATACAAAAAAAAATTGACATATTTCACTCCATTATTATTCTTTGAAATGTGTCTGCGTTTAATTCTTTTTTATTATTTGGAAATTTTATGTAATTTGTCTTGGAATTCTAATTGATTTTTTCACCTGTTTATACGATGAAAAAAAGAACATTGAAGGATGTTCCATTTTATGGCCAATCGGCCATTTAGTTCTTTTCGTTTTCTTGTAGGAAAAAACAAAAAATCAAAAGGCCAAAGCTTCATTTCAGCTTTTCGCATTAATTTTATATATCTAGCTATGTTCTTAGGATTTCTTTATTCACCTTGAAGGAGGAGGTCTTTTCTTGTGGGCGGTGGGCGGCGCTATATGTGTATCTAGAGTTAAAAAAATCTATTAAATATTTGCGATTCATCACATAAACGTTCTTGTGCACATTCGCCGATATTAGGCTTCTAGAGAAAAACACGGTTGTTAATGCTGCTTTACTTTGCACAGCACAACTGTCAATCATTAAAAGTAGCGATACCATAATAAAATGATAATACAGCTGGTGGAATTAATGAGTAATACTTAAGGTTAAGAACTCTCCACGTTGGATATTGAATAATAAAATGCAACCATACTTATTTTTACTACGCATGTGTCTGCATTCTGTGAAAACATTTCTGAATACGACTCGGGCTATTTTTGTATTAATTTTTCTCTTATTATTGCAGCATGATATGACGTCAAAAATAGTGTACAATATCAATTTTGTGAGGTGGAACCTTAATAAATTTGTCAAGAGGTCTCGTTTTCGAGGAAAGAGGGTTCCAAATTCAAAACTCAGTTGCTCTAGATGATAAGTCGACATTTTTTAAACTTGATGTAGGTTAAATCTGACGTTATGGATGAAATGCCCTCTGTCTGGGTTGAAGCTGATTTTTCACATACTATCCTTATTATTTCATACCCAAAAAATTATGAAATCCATTCCAAAACAGACGTCGTGTTTATTTAAAATCGAATCCCAATATAATTAAGCTAATGTTTAGAAAAATTACTTCGACATTCTCGGCCGGCGTCCTAACACAGAGGTAGCGCGTCTTTCTCGTGATCAAGAACGTCCCGGATTCGAGTCCCGGTTGGGGCATGGTTGTTATTCTTTAACTATTCACAAGAGTAGCTCTACAAATCTATATCTTTTTTCTATTATTTTTGTGTTTGTACTTACCATTTATTTGTCTTTTTTGTGTTTTTCCTTTTTATTATTATTTCTGTCCTCCTCCCTAACTTTTCTTTTGAATTTTTACAATATTTTTCAGAAATTTGTAATCTCAAACAAACTATAAGTTTATGTGAACTAGCATAAGTCTTTGGTTTCTCTCCAATAGTTATCTTAATTAGACAAAGCCACTTCCAATTTAAATTTCAAACAGCTCATTGTCTTCAGCTTTCTTTAATTCAATATTAAAATCCCTTATTAAATATTAACCAATAAATGTGAGACGTCGAACAACAGTCACTTTCATTATATCTTCCAATTCATGCTCATTAAACTGTTTAAATAACCAGGTGGTTATAGTTGCAGGGACAAGAAGCGGTGTTGTGTGTTGTAGGATGTGTGAATGCGACACCCCGTTAAAAGGGGTTGTGCTAGCGACTGTGATGAGTGGTGTTGCTAAGTCGTACTCTTGGTCCTAATTGACGCAACTTCAAAAACAAGATATACTCATTCGGCTTAAAATCTTTGACGGCCATCGGCGCGCTTGTCCAATGGCAAGTACCATTAGTAACAACAACTTCTCCATTCTAGTATAGTTGTGACAAGGAATCCAAAAAGTATACATAATAATTTACAATAATGGAATGTATTGCAATTTAATATAATGCAATAATAACCTACTGGGACATATTTATTTTAGTTTTTACAAAAATGAATAAAATAAGATTTCAACTAAAACTGCTCCTAAGATGAACAGTTTTTAATAAAGGACTTAAAGCTTTTATATTTGTCATTCAATAATCGAAATGGGGAAAAAATTAGGTGTGATATTTTAATTAAAAATACTGAAATATTAAAACCGTTTTAATGCCTCATTTTTTCCTCGGTTGTTGGAATAAAAATAAAAATGCTTGCAATATTTCATATAATAATCCACATTTCGATCAAAATTTCATTTAACATTTCAATGACATTGATTATCCACCAATTTGTGTACAAACTTTTTGATAATTTGCGAGGTTTTTTTAATACACGATGTTAAATTTATCTGAAGAAATGAAATAAACGCATATATATTTGCTCATTTGCACTATTTAAAGTAAGATATATATATTATTCCGATTCTTTTTTTTATATATAACACAATTATCACAAATAAACGGCTGTAAAGTTATCAGCATCTTATAATCTGACACATACAGTCGCAAGTACATATTAACATCCTGTGCATATGTTTTTGTGAACATTCAATATAATTTATTGGTCGCAGGAATTCCTGTTTTTGGAAACTTATTATTTTACTCTGCAATCTATTAAGAATTGGGGAAGCACCCATTTTTTTTAATGTATTGCTACAAAAATTATTTTGTTTAAGTAATATTGCTAAACACTGTTTGGCGAGAAACAATATGTTGTTGTTGTTTCTTATGACACTTGCCATATTGGGCAAGCCCCCCGGTGATACAGCAGCAGATTTAAGTCGAAAGGAGCATCTCTTGTTTTTGAAGTAGCGCCAACTAGGACCAAGAGTACGACTTAGCTACACGCTCACAGTCACACATCTCACCGATAGCACAAAGAAGAACAGCCATGCCCGAACCGGGTCTCGGATCCGGGACACCCAGGAGATGAGGAAGAGAAACAGTATATTTTGTTCATGCGATATTAGCATTTTTTCTTACTTTGACTATTCCACGTGGTGGTGGGGGCATCGTAATTGAAGATGAGAAGCTTCCGGGATGGTGGCTGGTTCTCGCTACCCTAGGGAGTACACAAAAATGTGAGGGTCTGATTAATTCCAAAGATACCGAAACGTACTTCTTTTGGGACGGGTTATAACTTGGCCGCTGATGACCTTTAGCACTTAACCACAGTTCCCGATAGTGCTGCTGTTGAGGCAGTCCAGTCATTCGGATTTTTCCATGTTCTTTCCAGTGGATTGGAGTAGCCATGTTTTGGTCATTGCTTTGATTTTACTCTCAATATTTTACTACGATTTAATAGCATCGTTTCCTTTTTGAATTTTAAATAGAAACGTCAATTAAAAAATACCATCTAACCTCATATTTTAAATGAGCGCATTATATCTAACCTATTATAACTTTAAAAAAATTATTTAAAAGTATAACATCAAAGATAGAAATCACCAGCAGTAAACGAGGGACGAAATTTAAATAAGATTAATAAATAATTTACTATTTTTGAGCGTCTCTGAATTAATATATCCATTACATTTCAGTTTAATTTAAGTTTAAATTATTGCCATACCTATCAGTCAAATTGAATTCTGGTTTTCATTTAACATTTTTATGCGGAGAAGTTGAACTAATGATCGTTATTATATTTTTCACTGGCTGCTTCTTCAAACGATTGTTAAAATTTATTACAGCTATATTAGGAATTGGCTTATTAGGTATTTTTATTTTGCAAAAAGCTTTTAGCTAGCTTTTTAATATTTTGAAAAACACTAATGAGCCATATTGTTTAAAATAACAGTTGCTTTTGTTCTTTTTTTCCTTATTGTTTGTTGTTATTTATTATTTTATAAGTTACATTTTGCATTATTATTTTTTTAAATTTTGCTTTATAGTTTTGCTTTATAATTTTGCTACTGCATCAGTTTTTTTTAAGTTTGTTTTTCTGTAGCCGCCTATTTAATTTTCAGCTTCCCAGCGCTTTATTGAACCTTCAGATTTGGAACGATCGCTGCTAGACCCCTACGGTAAATACTGCTTATTGTTTTCTTTTTTTTTAAATTCTTATTTTTTTTATTATTTTGTTTGCTTTTAGTTGACAACTATAATTTAAAATGTTTTCAGCTTTTCCTCTCTCATTTTTCATTGAAATAATCTTTGTTATTTTTAGGTGAGATATTATGCAGAAGACTTTTTTCTCCACCAATCGTTTTTCTGAGAATTACTGTTCAGCTAATCATCGCGATATATTATTTTTTTTACCAATTATTTGCCTGGTTGTTCTTTCCTTTGTATTGCCGCATTTTAATTTAACTTTTATCAAACCTGTACTTATTCATATGGATATAAAAAAGTAGTGTTTATTAGAAAAGGAAAAAAAAACTTTAAAAATGGCCACTTTAAGATGTGTTTAATGACGCATGAACTGTTAGTGGCCTTTTTTCTGACGCATAAAAAAATGTGAAGTTTTTTTTCCCGACCTTAAATCTCTCAAGCGAAAACGGCTTTTTTTCTTTTTTTTACTATAAAGTTTATTTGATTGGCCGACTTGATATTAAAATCGATCGGCCTTTCATTTAAAGACAAGACGGATATACATTCAGGAATTTCATGAAGTAATAAGTTTTCGTGTTTACTTTATAAACTTACTGATATAAAAAGGAACGGGATGAAAAAAATTCTATTCTTTGTAAACTTTCCTTAAAGAAAAAAAGTTTCCTAAAGTCTTTTATGGATGAAAAATAAATTAGATTAAATAAATATATTGTTGAATATTTAAGTTCAGGAATAACTTTCAAATGTTTTCAAAATGTTCTCGAATAAGTGTAGAGCGTACATAATCTTGGACAAAAAAAATTGGAAAAAAGTTTACTTTTTCATTGTTTTTTTTATAAATTTTTTTCTTCATTTATTTATTATAATAATATTTCAAGAAATAAATGTAAATATTCAACTTAATTTTAATTCAGCTTGAATTTCATTTAAATAATCTGGCCAGTACCTACACCTTTTAATATATATTATTGCACTTTTAATATATGTTTATAAATTAAACTTGTAACTACTTTTAAATATATATTTATAAATTGAACTTGTAACTACACTTTTTAATATGTATTTATAAATTAAGCTTGTGACTTTCTAGGGGAAATTAATTTAGCGGTAAAATTTTTTATATAATCATTTTTCATTGGTATAAGAAGATTTTATGAATGTTGATAAATGATTAATATTCTCTCATTATCCGTACATTCTATGGCTTTCCGATGCAGATTGAGCGAATTTTGATCTATATCTTTCTAAATAAGACGAATATTCACTTATAAAATAAATATGTTTTCTAAACTCAGTTCTATTGGATCATCTTTTCCTGTGATGATAATCGTTCCAATTTTTATTTTCATATGTTTATAATATAAAACAATTGTCAAATATTTTTATATTTGACCGATTTGTTATTCCTACATTAAGTATCAAGGCAGGGATGCACAACCTTTTCAGTATGAGGGGCCAAAATATGAAAAAGTATCATGTCGAGGGCCAAAGCAGCACGTGAGTGTTAAAACATGTTATAAACGTGAAAACACGGTTTTTTTGTTGCAATACTATGAATAACAATTATTACTTTATTTATTTTACTTATGCAAACATTATGCAATAAATGAATGAATGAATGAATGAATGAATGAAACACAAACATTATAGATATGATTGAAATACTTAACCTCCCCCTCCCCAACTCCTAATTGCATACTCTCATCCACAAGATTTACATCAACAGAAAGTAGACAAAAAATTAATCAATTTTTGTGAGGCACTTTTCAAAATCTGAAAACTGATCATCAAATGCATTTCACAAGATTTGAATTTGATCCTCATATTGCATTTTCATGTGTGGAAATTTTTCACGTCCGCGAACTTCTCCTATACGAAAACTCGTACTCGCAGGTAGCCATGAAGGGAACAAACTTAAAAGCCACGTAGTAAAAATAATAACCCAATGAACAACTGTAAATTATTTATTCTGATGTCGAATCGTTTTCGTAAATGATTTTCCCCCTGTTTATTTGAAAAAGTCCAATTTCATTTTAAATTAATATTTTATTACCAACATTTGCAGGCCAACTTCAAAAGCTACGTGGGCCAATTTTAGCCCACGGATAATACGTTGTGTATCCCTGTATTAAGAAAAAGTAAAAAGTACATTAAGTAGTAAGGAAAAAAAACAAAGATGCTAAAGATGAATAAAGATAGTTTTTTAATTCATGCTTAATTTGTTTGTTACAGATCAAAATCACTTTCGAACATCAAATCCTCGTTAATAGATAGTTTTAAAGCTGGTAGTACCCGTAGCTGTTCATTTGATCATGCAGTTGAATGGCTTAAAGGAACATTAACGGTTCCAGCAATTAATATTCGATTAAGCGGGTATTCGATTATGTGATAAATCCATTATTTCCTCTCATATATCTCGCACATTAGAATGTTTTCGGCGAAAAACGATGATAATAACGTGTTAAATACGCGTTGACAATGAATCAATGAAATGAGCATAAAAAATATTAAAAGAGGACTAATAAATAAATTTAAGCATGAAATGAAATGATCTACAATAATGAAGCTAAAAATTTAATGAAATTTATCTCCTCCATTTTTTTTCTTATTGTATTGTTTTATTTAGAAAAATTAATTAAAATTGTTAATGTTTTTTATACATAACGAATTCAAATGGCTGTTTTCATATGTTATTCAAATTAAAATTGATGCATTTAGTTGAATAATTTGATTACATTTTTTTAGTCTTAGTGAGCTAACGCTATTTTTTTCATTATGCATTGTAACATTGTTTTTTACACTTTACATTATATATTATTATTACATTTACATAGTATATATTATTATTTTACACTTTACATTGTTTTTTACACTTTACATTTTTTACACTTTACACTTTACATTATTACATTATTTTTTCACTATACATTGTAACACTATTTTTTTCACTATGCATTATAACACTATTTTCTCATTATGCATTATAACACTATTTATTTTTTCATTATACATTGTAACACTGTTTTTTTCCACTATACATTGTAACATTATTTTTTCCCTATACATTATAACTATTTTTTCACTATAAATTGTAACATTATTTTTTCACTTTATATGAATAATTTTAGTTTCCATTAAAATAGATAATAAAATATTTTGCACAAAATGACATTTTTCTAGGCTTTATTTGCTGCAGTCATTAACTTATTTTTTAATCAGAGCTTTAGTAAATGTGATGGCAAGGTGTTATTAAAAGCCGACTTTTTGAGATGCTGGTGCAGATAGTAAAATTTCAATTTTTCGCCTACGGATTTTTGTTGACGCCAAAAGCCTCATCCCAAAAACAACATCATGTTCTGACATGATAAAAAGAATTTCCAATTACTCGTGGTTGCCCTTTGAAACAATCATGTGAGGCTTATAAATGGAAATAGAAGTGTATAGCCAAATGCTACATGATGCCTTGGCGGCTTAATCGCCTAAGCTAAATAAATTTTGTGAAATAATCTATATCCACGAGTCTTTAATCTGTTTTGTGGATTTAAACCTGATTATTTATGTTGTATAAATTCTTTCCCAAGTATCACAATTTTTACTGAATTCTGAACACTAGTAAGATCATTTCGGAAATTTTATATCGATTCCTATACGGACGAGAGGTATATGACAATTATTTCCCGCGAAGCTTAATAGTACAAATGTGAAACTTTCAAAATTAATTCATACTCTCTAATAAAATGATTTGGAAAATGTGAAGTGATCATATAAAATGCCTTAATCATTGTAGTATAATAATGTGCAGTTAAATACCCTTATTTATTTAAAGGGACTTGTAAACCGATAATCGTTAGTTTACCAGACTAAATTTATTCGGCCCATTTAATGGAACTCGTACTGAAAATCTTTAAAGGAATATTTTGAAGTCGATGTCTGCAGTTAATACATACGGCTTATGAGCAAAACACTTGTAAATAACATAATGCAATTGCATTTTTAGACTTGTGCTTGCTGGATCTATCTGCCTTTTGTTGTTGTTGTTGAAACTGTAAACCAAATTATGCCTGACCGTTGGTTAATAACTAATGTTTGCTTATGGCATAGTAAATATATTTTTTCTTGTAAATCCTTTGTCTAATTTTAAATATTTTTGTGTAATAATTTAGGATGCTATCGCGATAAAACGACAGTATTTTGTTTATTTTTTTATTAAAATTCTAATAAAAATTTCCAAAAATAAATAAATAAATAAATAAATAAAACTTTTAGATGCTTATTCCCGTTCTGGAAAGTTTGTGTGTTCACCAGGTTTGTGGTTTTAGATCGAACGGTGTGGTCTGCAAAATTCCAACAAGTGCACATGCGTGCAGAATCCTCGCGTTTATTAAATGGATATAATAAAAAAAAAGAATTTTTTTTTCATAACCTAAAATAGTGTGTAATTCATTTTTGGGCATTAATAGTTTTGGAAGCTTTTACGGGAAAAAGCCCGTCATTTCATTCATTTTAATTCATTTTCATTTTTAATTAATTAAACATTCTAATTAAAATTGCAAAACAAATACTGCATGCGCACACACACACACACACACACACACACACACACACACACACACACAC
>JAOUZG010040215.1:1622810-1638431 GCA_026289955.1 Argiope argentata
TAATAATAATAATAATAATAATAATAATAATAATAATAATAATAATACATATTCAGCTTTAATCACTTGATTGAACTTAATTGATCCATTTAGCCTTTGAAAATCTATTATCTGTACTATCAACTCAGTGAGAACACCTCTCTGAAAGTTACGAGAGATCGCATCTTTGGCGGTTGATGTAAAATATTTTGATAATATTATATGTAACTATATTATATATTCTTATCTTATACATTATAGTTTTATTGTTTCCAAAAAAGATTGACAATCATAAAAATTAAATTCTACCGAAATATATCAATTACTAAATAAACCTATTATGTCAATTTTTTTTTTACATCAGACATAATGATTTCCGATATAAAAAATTGTACTTACAATTTAGAATATCGCTGTTTTACAGTGTCAGTCATCTAATTTATGTTTTGATATAAATTTAAAGTTATAAAAATGTGTATTTTATATATCCTGAAAATTTATGACAAAATGAAATTTATAAAATAATTGTTCTGGTAATCATAAACTATTTTGAGTTATATTCATAATATAAGGCTCGTTTTTATTTATAACAGACGTAAAGATTTCAGTTTATTTTTCTGTATTAGCAATTGAAGATATCACTCATTTACAGTGCCAGTCATTTCATATATGCTTTGTTATTACTTATTGAAAAAAAAGTGTGCATTTTATTTATTGTAAACACTTATGTGAACAGAAAATTTATGAATTAATTGTTCTGGTAATCATGAACTATTTTTAGTTTCACTTTTTTTTTTCAAAATAGAAAGAAATATTTTTATCGGGAGTATTTATTTTCTCAGTTTTAGTTCGGATTACTTTAATTAACAATCCTCTATGTATGATATTGTGTAAAATCATGATTATCTGTTGAATTAGGTTGCACTGCAACGGTAAATAATTTTCAATAAGATAAAATTTGACGCGAATAATTTGAAATTTCAGTAGAGGGATTGCACACATAATTATAACTTGATTAAATGTACATTTCTGTTCTGTTGTTATTTATGGTACTTGTCTATGGACAAGTCCTCCGCTGATACAGCAGCAGATTTAAGCCGATAGGAGCGTCTCTTGTTTTTGAAGTAGCGCCAACTAGGGCCAAAAGTACGACTTTAGCTACACTCTCCACATTTGCTTGCACATCCCCTTTTTACAGAGGGGCACAGTCACACATCTCACAGATAGCAACAGAAGAACAACCATGCCCGAACCGGGACTCCCAGAACACGATGAAGACGCGCTACCTTTGAGCCAGAGAGCCCGCACATTTCTATTCTTAAATTTGTATTGTTTAACATTTTTAAATAAAAATATTAGTAAGGCAGCTGTTTTTTTTATGTTAAAACGATTCTTTTTTCTTTTTAAAATTTAATTTTTATATAAGATGTTGTGCACAAAATATAGCTGACAATAGAGAGATTACTACGTATTACATAATGACAATCCCCACTAAACCTTTTTCAAATGCTAATAGATTTTTAGATTGTTTATGTAATTATTAAAAATATTCATTAATCCATTTATTATGTCATTTTGGCCGTAGAATTTGTTGTTTGTTATTTCTTTCTGTTCTTCTGAGCAGATGTTGCGATGACCATTAGAACAGAAGGTAATTTTCCCCTTCTAATATTCAAATTTTTTAGATAGGAAGAATCACCTGCAAAACGGCTTATTTCACTGCGTATTCTAATTGCTTTATGATTTTCTCAACTAAGGTTTCATAATTATGTGAAAAAAATTCCATAATTATTTATCTAGTACTATACGCTGACCTGTTGTTAACATTATTAGGAATTAATATTTCCTACTTATAAACAGTAAACTTTATTTGTATGACTAGGAGTTTTCAAACATAAATTTTGTTTTCTTCTTGATGCTAATGTAATGCATTGGCTGAAACAAAGCCGTCTTAATTAATTTATTTGCAACAGATTAACCTCTTTTTGAAATTAAAAAAATATACATATATATTTTTAAATAAGTTTAGATCTTTTTAAATAAGTTTAAACTTATTTAGAGGGGTTAAATAAGTTTTGACCTCTCTTCTCCTAAAATTGCTGTCTTAGATAGATTTCACTTCAGTCGCATAAATAATCAATTAGGATTATTATATGAATACAATTGCCTTAATCATTTAGAAAAACAATTCTTTCTCTAAATAGATTTTGTCTAAAATTTGATTCAATTCCTCATATCAAATTTCATTCTTCTAGCTTGTTCCTTTTTTTTTAACGTTATGTTTTCGCGCAAACAGATAGACAAAGACAGACTAACCATTGACATTTTGTGTGTATATTATATATATATATATATATATATATATATATATATAATATACACACAAAAATAATTCCATATAGTTTCTCTTCGAATGCAGGAAGTTCTAAAACTTGACGATTCTTTAAAATTGTGGATTTGAATCGTCTGTCTAATATGATATTTTCTCTTTATGTAAAAAAAACTAGAAAAAAATAAACAAAGCGAAACAATGAAATATATACCAAGTATGTCAAGCTTAACTCGATCCGGTTTTTAATATTAAGAAAGCATCTCCTTTTTTATAAAATTCAAAATAATCCATTTCTTAATTTTTTCCGTTTCTGATCTTGTTGTTATGTAAACAACTTATAAACTTCTTTTAGCTGTAATATAAAATTATTTTTTTTTCAAATTCATACCATTATTAAAGTTGAAATTGCGAAAACTTAATTTTCCTATTAAGGCATTCATTTTTCAGGCATGGAATTTAGCCAAGTTAATTGAAAGATATAAAAATAAAAAGGTTCTTAAACAACAATTTCTGTAAAAATAAAAATATTCTTAGAGCACATTCTGTGTAACGTTTATTCTTTTTTCTGTCAAAATAATAGAATTTTTGTTAAAAAAACACTGTCACTAATTAAATTACAGTAGTTTTCTTTTTAAAAAATGTTAAGTGTACTTTTTTTATTTTCTGGTCTATATGAGTTTTATTTTGTTGTGTTAAAAAATATTTTTTTGAAAAATGTGAAGAAAGCGAGGAAAAAAATAATCATGTATAAATGTGTGTCATTTTTTTCTTCTTGTATTGTAGATTTTCCTGAAACATATAGATAAAAATTTCATTTTCAAGAATTTTGAAAGATATTTGGTATTATTCCATTAAGAAACTTTCAGAAATTAATGTAATTTCTCTATTAATACAATATTTAACCTCTTCGGCTAAATAAATTTAACTATACTTCTCTAACACAGCAATCGAGGATTAAATTGGAATGGAAAATAATGTTTTTGAAACCAAACTGCGCCTTGTGTGCTGTGTTATAGCTTTTAGAATAAATATTTTGAACATGAGAGAAAACGGAAGATTGGCTCTTTTAAACATTATAAAATAACAAACGCGGGCTGCATTCGTAGAGCTTCCAGTAACGAAAGGTATGAAACTAATGAAACCTCTAGTGTTTGTTAGTAGTGATCATTTCGTAACCATGGAAACCATAATCAGGTGACTTTTAAATTTAAGATGAGTCTATTTGAGTTGAACATAGAAATATAGCTCTAATATTTTGCGAATAACTCTTCATCTATCACATGTATAATGGTATTTGAAATATATATATATATATATATATATATATATATATATATATATATCTATATATATATATATATATATATATATATATATATATATATATATATATATATATATATATATATATAATCCAAGTTTTTAAATATTCTTTTTTGTCATAAAAATAATTTTTTATAAACGAATTAAAATATTTTTTTGATTGAATAGATTTAATATATAACTGTTACTGATATGGAAAGGTATATAAACTTGAACCGGCGTCGTGACATAGGGGTAGCGAGTCTTCCTCTTGATTTGGGCGTCCCGGGTTCGAGTCCCGGTTTGGGCAAGATTGTTCTGAGCTCTATCTATAAGGTGTCTTAACGTGCCCCCCTTTAAAAAGGGGGGCTATGCAAGAGAATGTGATGAGTGAGTAGCTAAGTCGTATTCTTAGCCTTAGTTGGCGCTACTTCAAGAGACGCTGATTTTGGCTTAAAACTCGCTGATGCATCAGCGGAATTTTTCCGTGGAAAGTACCATTAGAAACAACAGCATATGAATTTGATGTTAACATTAATTGCATAATTAATTTGTTTTTACCTATCTGCCATTTCTGTTTTAATTTATCGTTTGTATTTGTTTTATACGGTTTCTTTTTATATTTATATAATTAAAATAATCGGAACTTTTGTGCTTTAATTGGGGAATTCAAAGCGGGGGGGGATCGGGAGAAGAGCATTGTTCTATTTCTTTTATTATTATTCCATCTGGTTGATTAATCCTCATTAGTAATATTAGGATAATTATCTTCGATGTTTGGTAAATTTTAGGAAAAAGAGTTCTTGAGGGACTAACATTATAAAAAAGTAAATTTAGTCGATCTTCTTTTTATAATATAAACTATTTACTTTCGAATAAAAGCTGGGAGCTCGAAATATTTAATTTAAATTCTGTTCGTTGTTTAATCCTGATCAAAAAGTTAAAAATCGGGATTATCTGAGCTATTTCGGTAAACAGGTCACTTAAGGATTTTTTTTAAAGAAAAAGTTAATTTAAATGATCAAAGTGCAGTACCTGGAATTTGATTTTATCCTGGAAAGAGTTCTCAGAGGCTTTGGTTTTTCGAATTTATTCTTCGGGAAATGCTATCCTCTTGGGTGGACTAGTATATGACTAAGCCGGCGAAATTACGTGGGCTGTTTGGGGTGGTAGCGAGCCATTTCGTTTTTTTTCGGAAATAATCGGGAATTTCTTTTCATGATAACTATCATGCTAACGACGAATAGAAAAACACGAATTGTTGTCGTTATAAAAAAAAGTTTCATTTCTTTTCGAAGGGATTTAATTTTGCTAATACGTTTAAATACGCATTAAATTGTTTTGAAACAATCTAATGCGCCTACATGTTGTTTGCTATACTTAATACTGTAAGAATAGTTTTTATTTATTTATTTATCTATTTTTGTGCTTTATTAGATTCTGAAGTTGAATAGTTAAAATTTATTGCTATTTGAATTGCTAGTATGGAGTTTATAATCCTTTGGAAGTCATTAATGCGAGTTTAAAATTTATTTTGAAGGAATGGCAGTGGAAAGTCATTGTAAAAAATGCAGATGTCGTTGATCCTTTAAATATCGGACTACATGCGAAAATATCTTTTTTAAGAACATCACTTTGTTTTTTTTTTATTAATTTCGTTTCGGTCTTATTGCATATAGTATAACGATTATATGCATGCATAATACATATTATTATAATTAATGTAAAACAATGGCTACTTAAAAAAAGCGATCTAGCCATATAAACTTTTATATGTAAATAAATTCAAGACTTTTTTCTGTGGAAATTAGTTTTGAAGTTTCTAATTAAATTGGTTATTTTTATTTAAAGAATTTTTTTAAATATTGATATTTATGACAGAACTTTTTCCATTTTATTGCTTTTATAGGATTCGCTGAACAGCTGAATGATTTATGCAAATGTAGTTAGGAATAAAGCACTGAAATATACGAAACACATTTCAAAAGTGGTTTCAAATTTGTTGATAAATAACTGTTTCTAATTTGTTAATAAATGATAATTACTAATTTGTTAATAAATAATAGTTTCAAATTTGTTGATAAATAACAGTTTCTAATTTGCTAATATATAATAATTTCAAATTTGTTAATAAATAGTAGTTTCGAATTTTTTGATAAATAACAGTTTTTAATTTGTTAATAAATAATAATTACAAATTTGTTAATAAATAGTATCAAATTTGTTGGTAAATACGTTTCTAATTTGTTAATAAATAGTAGTTTCGAATTTGTTAATATATAGTAGTTTCGATTTTTTTGACAAATAACAGTTTCAAATTTGTTAATAAATAATAATTTCAAATTTGTTAATAAATATTATTTTCAAATTTGTTAATCAATAATAATTTCAGATTTATTACTAAATAATAATTTCATATTTGTCTATAAATAATAATTTCAAATTTGTTAATAAATATTATTTTCAAATTTGTTAATCAATAATAATTTCAGATATATTACTAAATAATAATTTCATATTTGTCTATAAATAACAATTTGAAATTTGTTAATAAATAATAATACCAAATTTGTTAAAAAATAGCAATTACATAATTTTTAATCACTAATATTTCACATTTTGATTATGGATAAATATTACACAAAAATGATCTCTGTTTTGATCATAGACGCTAAGGTCTCCCATATTGTCCACATCTTATAAAAAGCAGACAATAACAACATATATCCTTCCTGATGTTTTTCGTAATTTCTAGAAAACTTTCTGCTGCCAACAACAAATTAATGGAAGAAAAATTTATCTTAATTAATATGGTTACATTATTGAAGGAATTATAAGTAAATAAAATTATTCTCATCTACTTTGCTATATTCCCTCATTCTAATATTTATAAAATAATATTTGTTCAAATTATTTACATATTTTTGACTCCCCTGGTAAAATCAGGTTGTTTTCAGATTCAAAAATCACTGTATTCGATAAATTTATAAAATGAATCTCAGATTCCTTTGAATTGGATGAATTTCAAAAAAATATTTTTTTATTGATTGCATTTCATTCAATCATTTCCGAAATAAAATGTAAGCAAAACGATCTCAAATTATGTACTTTTGATCAAATTCGAATTTGAATAAACATATTTAGAATATTTTTGATTAAAAAAATCAGTTCCCATTATAAAAGCTGTTATTCCAGGTTTGCTGCTGAGAAATTTAATTTTTAGATTAAATAAATTTTTATCAGTTTTTTTTATCATCAATCAGGATATCTTTCAATACATCTGTTTTGGAGGTTCATCTAGTATTGCTGACAAATTCTTTTATAGAACAATTGGGTTACCGCTATTGTTTTTTGCTAAAAAAATCGTTTTCAATTTACATTCTTTTTTAATTTTTTTTCATTGTAAAGTTTGGATCGAGTTTCCTTATTCCGATTGTTTGATACCTGAGTGCAAAATAACGTTTCTTTGATCCGGTAATAATTACTCTTTGAATTTCAATACTTTTGATGATTTCTGTTTTATTTATTTTGTGAATGATGTGGCTCGGAATTTATCCTTTGTATCGCGACGTGTTATCTCAAAACGCTGTTTTTGAGATGAGTTTTAAGGCAACAAATAATGTCAAAAATCATTAGCAGTGGCGGTTTTTTTTAAAAAAAAACTTTTTCATAATTATTAATAAAAAATGAATTCGATATTTTAACGAAAATTTAAGTTTCAAACTTCTCCGAGACCGAAAAATGTAATCCTGTCTTTATATCTCTCAATCAATCTATACGTCTGTTTGTAAACGCGATAGCGGGAAAAAAATATATGACCCAGACGACTTATGACAAATTTCTAGATTTCTATTGAATTTTGGATGAAATAGATTCACAGGTTCATCTTTTCATTTGTACTGTGAATCTGTTCATTTGTATTGTGAATTTGTTCATTCGTATTATGAATATCTTCATTTGCAATTTGAATCTTTTCATTTGTACTGTGAATTAGCTCATTTGTAATTTGAATCTGTTCATTTGTACGGTAAATCTGTTCATTTGTAATTTGAATTTATTTATTTGTACTGTGAATCAGCTCATTTGTAATTTGAAATATTCATTTGTCCTATGAAACTATTCATTTGTTCTGTGAATCAGTTCATTTGTACAGTGAATATCTTCATTTGTAATTTGAATCTTTTCATTTGTACTGTGAATTAGCTCATTTGTAATTTGAATCTGTTCATTTGTACGGTAAATCTGTTCATTTGTAATTTGAATCTATTCATTTGTACTGTGAATCAGCTCATTTGTAATTTGAATCTCTTCATTTTTAATTTGATCTATACATTTTATTATAAATCTATTCATTTGTAAATTGAATCTGATCATTTGTACTTTGAATCTGTTCATTTGTACTGTGTGCAAGTGAAATGTTCGAGTACAAGTGAACTTGATGACTTCAAAATGTAAAGGACTGGTTAAATGATATTTAGTAAGCAGATTTAGCATCTGAAATATTGATGTTTATCAAAGTTTGAATGAAACTCATGAAACAATTAACCACTTATCAGTCTGTACATTCGCCCGTATATCAACGCAATAACTCATTGACGTAATGACTTAAGTCAATGAAATTCGCTTTGGAATTTGTGACTACCAACTCCATAACTGTAATTTCGTATCAAATTTTGATGTCAAAGGAATGGTAAAATAGTGATACATATATCAATGGAAGGTACAACTCAGAAGTTACACTTTTTCATGTTTTTTTCATCTAACATTGACCACGACATGTGTCTTCATCGTCGATAGATCTTTGAATTAGCCTGAAAACCATTCTGGCACAGCTAAAAAGACAAGAAACGTGTTTACTTATACGGTTACTTTTCATCCTCGTACTTGAGATGTATTTCTGCCAGAGGGTATTCAGTGTTATAAATATAAATCATATTATTGTTAGCATTGTTTGATGTTTTTATAATAATCGATCGAAAATTTGATGATAGAGGAATATGAGATACTGATGAATAAATGTAATTTAGTTAATACATATAACGTAAAATGTCATTCATTATTCATTCTTTTTATTGTATATTTTATTTCATTTTGTTTTGAAATGTACGTTATAAACGTACATTGTACGTATAAACGTATTCTTACGTATAGACGTATTCATTGTACGTATAACATATTTACGTACATACAATGAATACGTTTAATGTATAAACGTATATTAACGTTAACGTACGATACAAAATACGTATAACGTATTTTGTATCGTACGTTAAACGTATTCATTGTACGTATAAACGTTTTCTTACATAGTACGTACGTATACGTTATAAACGTACATTCAAATACACAAGAAACGTGCAACGTATTCTTGTATATTTGAATTTTTCTGTACAATATGTTAAACAGCCAAAATCGCAGTTTGGAACAATTTATATATATTTTTAAAAATATTATCTTGTTCCTATTTTGCGAAAAATTAAGTGAACCGTGTGCTTCTTGATAAAAGGATGTAAATATATATTTAAAGTTTTGATATATATATTTCCTCATAAATAGATGAATATCTGAATTCTAGAGTTTTTTTTTCTCAACTCTTTTCTCTCTTTGCATCATTATGCAAAGAGTATTATGAAAATATTTAACACGTAAAATAAAATTTCAGAAATTTAGTAAACAGTTGATAAAAAAGTAATAAATTTGACATATGTCAGAATCAATGTTTAACTTTTGCGAACTATATTCAATTTCATTTCTTAACAACTTTAGTTTACAGGTGTATTTTAAAATTACGCCTAGCGACTATATAATTTCAGATCTCTACGAAATTTTTATTTTTGTGATTTGATGATTTGTTTTTGGGATGAATCCGAATTCGTCAACCCTAGTCCCTTAAATATGTATCATGTGCCATTCAAGTTTATGGAATAAATAAGGTAAAAATGCCACAAACTGAAATCTAAACACAAAATTATTTTAAATTATTCCTTTTTTTTAAAAATTGAATTATGTTAATAGAGAATGAGCTGATAGCGAAGCAAATTTGATGGCGAGAAAATCTTTTGATGTGGACGAGCCACTAATTGGATTCCGTTTTGAAAGTCGTTGCCAAACTTTCTCTCGAAAAATTGTTTTAAATTAAAGATATTAACTGGCCTTATGAATTGCCTTCGTGAATGTTTTGAAAACCCATTTCGTTGATTTCTTGTGTTTATGCTTTGAACTTAAGCTTAGATATTGTCTCCCAAGGGCTGGTTTGTTTATTTTTCTGTTTGTTAAGGCTTCTGTTCTTAAATATTATTTTTTTTTCTGGAAGAGGGAGATTCGAATCCATTCTGAGGTTATAATTTGAAAAGAGCGAATTTTGGATAAAAACTTTGTGACATCTTAGATACCTAAGTTTATGTATCGATAATTGATTTTTAATAACGGACATTATAGAGGATTACAGTGTAATAAAGGACATTATATAGTATCATAGTATAATAAAAGACATTATAAAGTTTTATCGTTTGACAAGGGGCATTATAAAGTATTAATAATAGGTATTATAAAGTACTATCGAGTAATAAAGGACATTGTAAAATATTACTACGCAATAACGGACATTATAAAGTATTGCTAGTGTGCATTATAAGATATTTCCGAGTAATAAAAAAAAAATGTTTTCAAAAATCAGAATTGCTGTTGTCATAAAAATTTCGTCCCGTAGAATTGGGTTTTTTAAATTATACAACTTTCAACCCCAAAACAATAATTGTGAACAAATATGTTGTGATAATGCATTTTCATAATATTCTCATTCATATTAATTGATTACATCATTAACTCAATTATGCGCTTGAAAAGCTGACGGTATTCTTTTTCTCTTCCTAGACAATTCCAACGGAGTTTGGTATAACGTTGTTAGAATATACCTGCATCTGTAGTTTAGGCGTAGTGTATACATTATATAATACCCAATTACTATCATATTTATTTATATTAAGATGATTTAATTAATTCATTTATCGGAAGAATTCGTATGACATATTAGCGAAGAAAATTTAAAGATATTGTGACAATAAAAATATACATAAAAGTTGTGTACTTTCGACAAACATTTCATTTTGACCATTTAGTTGGCATAGATTCTTCTTTTCCATTCAAAATATTAGGAAATAACCAAATTCAAAACAGGAAAATAAGACAAAATGGGTATTTTGATATATATTAATATATCTAAACGATAATATATATTTTAATAACTTTATATAATAAAGAGTAGTGAATTCTTTATTTTATTGCAGGATTGGTAAATGTCATCATATATGAATATTTGAATGTACACTTTATGCTCAGATTTTTAAAGAATGTTAAAAGTAGAAGTTTAAAATCTAAACATCACGGCAGCGCAATGTGGCCGGGATAGCCTAGTTGGTTGGGAGTTGGAATCGTATTCCTTGGGCTGCGAGTTCGAGCCTGCCAACCGAAGTCTCTCCATGTGTGTGGTGACTGGCGCACGTTAAATTAGTCGTGGTCTCAAAGTTCTCCACGTCGATTGTAATACTACTGAGGGTACTGCTTCAGATCTAAAATTACGATCTGTGGATGAAGGGATGAAATGCATGAATGGAGTCCGCCCTGTAAAAAGGGTTTGTGACGTGTGTGAGCTAGAAGTCATACTTATGTCCTCGGGTGCTCAGGGGTCCATACTCTCAGAAGTTATTACCAGGTTACCAAGAGCTTACTTTGTATATAGTTGTTTTATACCTTTTCCCTTTTAACAGCTGTTTCTTAATTAACGTTGTTTACAATTTTATGTTCCTCTAACAACTGTTGATATGTTTGCTACTTTCGATACTTGGAGACACGGTGACAATTTTTGAGAACTTAAATTCGTTTTATTTTCCGATCTGATCCTTTGAATTAAGTTTTATGAAAATTAAGTTGATTAACCTGCACATCCGTGCTCGATGGGGGTTGCTTTGTGGCGGCTCATCGTTATATCCGAATGGCTTCGGCTGGGCGAAGTATACCTATGCCATACCCTCAGAAGCGACTGCACCCTTTCTTCCATTGTAAAGAGTGAACACGAGAACAACAACAACGATTACGGAAAGTGGTTTAAATTTATATCTTTGAGAAAATTTCTATAATATAATCATATTTAATTTAAATATAAACGATGATAAGTCACTTCAAAAGATTAATTTTCAAAAAAAAAATAATCTATAGAATGTTTAATAAATCTAAATCGTTTCGAAATATGATAAAATATCACTCGCAACTAAACCAGATAATTATTTCAGCTCATTTTTCAATTTTTTTTATCATTTTAAAAATCTTTTATCTGATATAAATATCTATAAAGAAGTGTCGTCATTCTTTTTCTACGATATTTACCGATAAGGATCAAAATTTTTTTTAAAAAATACCCTGCGATCTCGTGTTTCCTGACCTAAACGCTGTCCCACTTTAGCGCGTACACACCCTCTTCAGTAATTGATAACCGGCACACTGAATGCCGCGATGTAAGCAACAGATTATTTAATATAAACTCGCCCCGTTACAATGTAATCAATAGCTATTTAACACCGAGACTATTGACTTCACTACAGTTCTAATTACTCAGCGGGGAGAGAGGCCTCCGACAATTTTAGCTATTCAGCACCGGGGCGAATACTCATGAATCCTGATGCATTTCGGTAGCTAACTGGGTTGTGGACACTTCACGCTCTTCTTTCAATAAGGTTTTAATACTCCCACCTCTTTTTTTTCTCCAAAATATGATCGAATTGCTAGGGTTGAAATTATGATTTATTATGTAATTTATGTTAGAAATTATAAATAGATTATGAAGTCGTGCAATTGAGTAAATTTTCCTATTCATTATTGAAATTCGTATCCAAATGTGTGTCATTTGTGATTCAGCTGTATAACTGGTTAATTGTAATGCTATAAATAATTCATAAAAAAAGGCGACATTAGTATTTTAAAATGATAATGTTTTGAACTGTCTGTAAATTGTGCCGTGCGACAGGTATGATGATAAAACTGTGTATAAAATAAATGGTGTCTGTTTTAGTAAAATAATCATTATTGCAGACTGATGGGTTTAAAGTTACATCTTTTGTCTGTTAGTCTTTTGGTTGTTAAATGCTTAGTAAGAAAGTGGTTTTCAAATATTTAAAAAACTTTTTCCCAATAATTTATTTATGTTGTTTTCGAAAAATTTAAATTTAGCATTTTAGTGGTGATATTTTTATCACGGTGCAATTATTTTATCTAATTCTAAAAGTTTTAAATTATTTTCTGCAACATTCTTTTTCCTGTTTTAGTTGCCAAATTAACATTCATAAGTCTTGTAAGAATACCAAGTCTCAAAGCTACATAGTTGTTTTTTTTTTGGTGTTAAACGCTTGGCAAGAAAGGGATTTTAAAATATTTAAAAAAATTTCTCCCAATAATTTATTTATGTTATTTATGAAAAATCTAAATTTAGCATTATAGTGGTATTTTTTTATCATCATGCCATTATTTTATTTAATTAAAAAATTTTAAAAGATATTTTTAGTTATTTTCTACAAGAAATCTTTTTCATGTTTTAGTTGCCAAATTTACATTCATAAGTGTTGTAACAATACCAAGCCTCAAATTTACATAGTTGTCTTTTGAGTGTTAGACGCTATGTAAAAAAGGGGGTTTTCAAATATATATATATAAAAAAATCTAATAATTTATTTATGTTGTTTTCGACAAATCCAGGTTTAGCATTTTAATGGAGTTATTTTTAACACTTTGCAATTATTTTATCTAATTTTGAAAGTTTTAAAAAGATATTTTTATTTATTTTCTACAAGAAATCTTTTTCCTGTTTTAGTTGCCAAATTTACATTCATAAGCGCATTTTTTGGGGTCTTTGCACGTTATCGATGCTATATAATTAAAAATGAATTTTGAAAAAATTAAAGTATTGACGAAATTATTAACATATGAAAAAATTATTATGTTGCTATGTATAATTATAGTTACTAAAATCATTTTTACGATAATTCACGCATTATTTTGTCGAAAGGTATGCTTTTCATTATAGACAACACAAATTTTGGTTTTCTTTTCCTTTATTGCACTCAACTGCTAATAAATCTTTGAGTATATTATAAGCAAAATTATATGATTGTATCGAATTTAATAATCAGAATAAAATTTTCAGTAAAGAAATTTAGAAACGGAAATATATTTATCGCGTAAAAAAAGGCGCATGCTTGCCTTGTTTTTTACCAATTACTTTTTCAAGCTAGATGTAAAAATTATTTCCATGAGTTTTTTTTTGTTTGAAATTTTCTATTATTTATATAAAATAATCTATATTCATTTATTCATGCTGAAAAATTCTACATGTATGTAAATTCAGTCATATCCTCTTTTCTAGAAATTCGTCGTAAATCTTCGAACCGCGATATCCGGCGTAACAGTAATTTATTTCTGTATAATGCTAATAATATTCCGTCTCTATTTGTTTACAAATGTTATTTTATTATAATTCAATACTTCCTTCGTGTATTGTACTCGTCGAATTATCGTTTGCAAGAATTTAATAATAGTTAACGGATTAGATATTTTGGTGGATGCCATGTGATTGACGAAATTAAATATTAGAAATTTCAATTTAATATATCTTGATTTTTATTATTTGATTTGTGGCAACATTTTGCATTATTCTAAGTTTGTTAATTTATTATCTTTTCTTTTTGGGGTTTTGATTAATATAATTTCTTTTTTAATAAAACTTTCATTGAACTTTATTAATTAAATATGTTTAGAATATATCATATATTTATCTCAGAATTAATGGCAACATGTCGATTTTGATTAGATTTAACTTTTAGATTGAGATTGATATTGTGAATCGTTATCTATTTTCAGGGGAAATTCATATTTATTTATCTAGAAGTATTTTTGCTGATCTTTATTGAAACTATTGTTAGTGTTGTGAATAAACGTTTAAGCTTGACTGTTAAGCTGTATAATCGTTCATAGGATAATATTTTAAAAGGATTAAAGATGTAATATTTTTAGATTGTGGTTTAAAACTTAATTTTTTGTATCATATTTTTTGCACCAAAAATGACTATTTGTGAATTTTCTTAACGCACATGTACAGAAGTGTTGAATAATTTTGCATAGTCTATTTAATAAATTTGAATTAAATAATTATAAAGCATTACTTGTCCCTAATTATTTGCACATAGAAGAATACGACAAAAAATGTATAATCGGGCAGTACATTTTTGTAAAGTTATTTTTGCTGGTAAACTATTTGACTAGTTTATTAGCCTTTCTTTTTAAGCGATGATAAGATAAACTTCTTCCATTGAAGTATATATGTCGAAATATTGCATGAAATTAATTTTTAACAGAATTAATCCATTATTTTTTCAATGGGTAGTTAAAGAAAAATATTTTCAATTTGAAAGCGCTGTTAAATTTTGACATGAATCTGTTCTATCCAAATCAGTACTGTTCTTTTTCACTCAATTATTTGCAAATACAGAAAAAAAAATGTAAAAAAGGGATAAACGAAACAATATAAAATTATCTTATCTATATCTACATTTAAACTTTACGGTTTTTTAGCAATATAATATTCTGATACTTGACGTGAACTCTTAAATCTTGAATGCATTAAAAAAATAATCAAAACATTGTTTCTTGTTTCTCTGCTCGAAAGAGACCTGTTTATTTTAAAAAGTGAATTTCGACTGACAGCGTAATGTTAGAAAACCTAAGCTTTGGTTTCTATTTTATGACGAATTAGAAATAAGATAAAAATGGCATTGAGCATTAAATGTAAATTTAGACTGATCGCAATTTTATGCTTAAACTATGTGTAATCAATAACACCTCTAATTAATAACATTAAAATTAATCTATATTTCTAATTAATAACATTTAAATTAAACTATACTTCTAATTAATACGTTAAAAATTAAACTATACCTCTAATTAATACATTAAAAATTAAACTA
>JAOUZG010040215.1:1638441-1655670 GCA_026289955.1 Argiope argentata
AAAATTAAACTATACCTCTAATTAATACATTAAAAATTAAACTATACTTTTAATGTATTAAAAATTAATAGACACTCCTAACTCATACATTAAAAGTTAATCGGCACTTCTAATTAAAATCTCATTATCGAAAAGAATAGCTTGAATTTCCAGCGTAGCGTTTCAAAACTTGAGCTTCTGTTTCTATTTTATGATAAATTAGAAAGTAAGGTAATATATATGGCTATCAGTACTAGTGTCAATTTAGACTGATAGAAAGTTTATACTTAAACTATTCATAATTAATAACACTTCTAATCAAAGCATTAAAATTAAATCTACGCTTCTAATTAATATTAAAAATTAATCTACGCTTCTAATTAATATTAAAAATTAATCTACACTTCTAATTCATACATTAAAAATTAATCGAAACTTCTAATTCATACATTAAAATTAATCAAAACTCCTAATTCATACATTAAAAATTAATCTATGTTTCTAATTAATAACGTCAAACATTTTAGATCTAATTATTGAAACTTTGATGTTATACTGTTATTAGTTTCTAATATGAATATTATAATAGAAAGGAATTATTTTATATAGGTATCAATTATATGTCCCATTTATCATAAAAAATAAACCAATCATCAGTTTTGATTCATAATTACTTATATTTTAATATATGATATGTGATAAGTATTTCTCGTCTTTCCACTTAACCAACAATTTCCTTCATTTTATAATATAGTGTATAAATAACTTTGCGATAATCTAGTAATATGTTTTGAAGTGAAAAATTATTGAGTTATGGAAGGTATATGATATTGATTATGTATCGCTTTTTATTTTTTAATTATTAGGAATTAAGTTTAGTTGTATTAATAATGCGATTGTTAAATTGCAAAGAACTTAGATATATCATAAGTTACAATTAAATGTTCTTATTTATTGTTATCTCAATAATTTAATAAAAAAAAGAAATCATGTAATCAGTATACATATAAAAAAGAAATACCATCTGGTGGAATTTTTATGTAATTAAAAAGTCAACTTTTAAACTGTTTTCGAAAAAGTGCGCGAATAATCCACCTGAAATTCGGAGTTAAAGAAGATATAATTGTTCAATAGATAAAAATGTTAAAAACACAAAATAAGATGTCGAAAAAACATTCGAGTTATAAAAGCTTTAATCAAGATATCTTTTCGGTTTGCATTTTTTATTACACTTAAAAGAGTTATCAAATAAATTTCCCTCCGACTAATTTTTTTAAACCGTTTCTTTTAAGTTCTTATTCCTTTTTTTAAAGAAGAATCCCATGGTGAAATTTCCTGTTGCTTCTACCGTTTTAAAATTAATTGATTAGATTAATTGATCCCTTGCGCTTAAGAATCCGATGAAAAAAATGAAAAGAAAGAATATAAACGATATAATTTTTTTCCCTCCAAAAAAAGGAAAAAAAAGAAAAGAATTCTTTGCATTCTTGCAAAATAGATTTTAGTTAAAAGAGAAAACAGGTTTCTGTTTTAGAATGAAGAATTAACATTTTTTTTCCAATGAATCCAAAATTTAAGTTATTTCCCAGGTAAAATCTCTTTCCCATTTTATTATTTATTATTAACCGATGAAAAGAATCTATTTCAAAAGGATTATCTAATACAGTAATTATATTTATTTTTCGTTTAAATATGTGTTCTAATATTATTTTACCAAACATAAAGCCTTTATTTTTATAGTTTAGATATTAACGAGGACTTTATCAAACATCTGGAACAAATTTTTGATTTTTTTAGCAAATGATTCCGATAAAATTGTTTAAGTATGGAATTTAATTTAAACCTTTAATTTGAAATTTAGGATCATAATATGAGTCTTTCTAAAAATCTTTCCGAAAATCTAAAAATAGATTTTATTCAATAGTCTTATGACCAACCAGATTTATTTCGATTATTTTTAACACTATTATGACATGAGATGAAAATTATCTAATGTGCTTTGCCCATTATGTTAATGAGAAATCGGATCTCAGTTATCAAAATTGCAAAAGGCAAACGTTAAACGTCTATTAAAAGAATGGCAAATATGTATTGGAAGAGTGAAATTTCCTTATTAATTTTATTAATACTTAATTATTTTATTAAATCATTCTTATCATTTTAGAAAGTACTTTATTGATTTAATTTGTCTTAATAAATTAAAATAAGTAAATAAAGCTTTAATTTGAGATGTATTCTTAATAGTTTTCACACACACACACACACACACACACACACACACACATACACATATATATATATATAACGTTGTATAAATGTCGTTCACTGTTGTAATTAATTTCTCATATTTAAAGATGGTAATAGCTGCTTAATAATCTCATTTTTATCTCTGCTTACATGGTAATTTAATTTGTATTTATCTTAAAATCAGTCTATAATAAAATGTTAATATAGAGAAAAAAAATCCTATATTCGCTAATTAATATAGAATATAATCTTTAGATCTGCTTATTCTTTTTTCATCTTGCATCTATTTATGGATAACAGCATATTTAGCTAGAAGTATTTTAAACAAAATTGAATAATCTAGGTAATAATGGTATCTAATAATAGTTTTGACTGTTGTTGTCATTAGGATACTCTTATTTTTCGAGAGACAGTATGTTATTTTATATCATTTTACTATAATTTCTATTATAAAGGTTACTGTATTTTTTTTATATAAGAAGAAATAACGAATCTACAAAAAACTTATAATTTGATTTTTTTTTTACACAATTCAGTTGATTAGTGCCTTTTGTGTGTTCGCGCGTATTTTTGATTTTTGCATAGTAAGAAATATTACTGTGACATTATTTCGTACGAAATCTCATAAAAGCTTTATAAATTAATTAAATGAATTTGATCCGGGATCTTTTCTATTAATACAGATTTCTTATTTTTTATATACTATATTTTGTGAAAAAAAAGTGTGTGAAATCGAATATTAGTATTCACGAATTTAGAGAAAAAATTACTTTTCTTTTTTAAAAAATTGATGAAAATAGATGTTTATATTAATCTATAAATTCTGCATATACAGTTCTACTTTTTGATATATTCAACCACAATATCTTTCATTATTTATTCTAGCTTGTTTTTAAAAACGCCCTTATATTGCTTAAATTTTACTTCTTATTTGTACATTACTTGTTCTTGCATTATTTGTATATTTTAATGAACGTATTAAATAGCAAGTAAAAAGTAAAGGCATATTAACAAATATAAGTAACATTTTACCATCTGTATTTTATCTTCAAATTTTTATTAAAGATTACGTAATGGACACACACAGATATTCGGACATGAAAGATAATAATGAAATTTTTAACAGTGACTTAAAAGAGTATATAAGCCATTTGAAGAATGATAGGTATTAGATATAAAATTTTAACATTTATCTTTGTATTCGTAATAAGATGAATTCTAAAAGTTGCTGAGAAATATTGGATCATTTATAAATGAATATTGTTCGGCGGAATGAGTGTAAATCAGGGTTTGAAAAAATACCACTGATGTAAAAAAATTTCCTCAGTAGTTTTTAATAATCATTTTTTTTAAAAAAAATCTGGCTACTATTCCGAGTTTATATTCAATAATTCGAAATGATCACATTTGAGAAAAATTTTAGAAGATGCAGTTTGCGATCCCCCCCCCCCAATAAAAAAACAAAAATAAATACATTCCTTTCAAACATGGAAGTTTTGAAAAATATCCATATTTCTTTTTAAAGTACGTTAGTTGGTTGTGCTGTTGTTTAGCTGATTCATTTGTTAAAAATTCTAATCTAAATAACTCAAATTTATGACATTTATTTTTTTTTGCTTATTATTATTTTTAATTAGATTTTAAAAAGTTGAATAAATATGATTTAAAAAAAACTCTACGAATCTATGATGTTTATAGTTTCTGTAACAGACTTGAACAACTGAAAAGACAACTAAACATTTCATTTAAAATTCTAATTATTGTTCATCGATCCTTTTTTTTTAGAAAATAAAGTTTTAAAAAATGGCAATAGACTGTATGTTAAAATAGTTTCTCACAAATGAGTTAATATTTTTCAGTTTAATTTTATTTTTTCTAGAGAAATTATTACGGTCTTTTTTTTTAAAGTAGAAATGTATGATCAGTACTAATTCTTTTTTATTAAACTATGATGAATGTTATGTTTTTATTTAAGTTATTGACTATCAATTTTTTTTACAATTCGTTGTAAAAATAAAATTTAATTAAAAATGATAAGCATTTAGAAGCTTAACAAACAATTTACTTATCTCAATAATATAATGTTTAAATTTTGGGGGGGAAAAGAATAAAAAAAATATTGTAATTTTTCTATTTTTGTAACAGATATTTCTGTTTATTACTCCACATTTAAGATGAATATGAGATATCAACTCGGGGGGGGATCCTTACATCTAATCAGAAATATTCATTTTTGTTTTTGAAAAAAAAAAAACCTTTTTCCCTTGCTCTGATAATATTTGGAAAGTTACAAAATGTAATGTTAAATCACAAATGCAATTGGTGTTTCGATTTAGTTTAAATTAGACAATGATGCCTTTTAACTTGATGTATAATATTTTTCAGTCTATAATTACTTTTACTGAATCATATTCTACGAAACTAACAATAGTTTACAACTAATGTTAATTATTTATTGATCGTTAAATATAGTTAGTATCATTAAAACAAAACAAAAATTTGTGTCAAATGTTAAAAAAAAATTTCGTCTATTAAAATGTAAAAATAGAGGCATGAATTTAGAATATTTGTAGATTCTTCATAAATAAATTAATCAAGACTATTTATTGCGAAGATATATTTTCGAATAATTAATAATCGGAACAAAGTTTGATTTACGTCAAAGGAAATGATTTAGTCATTAAATATTTACTTGATAAATATCTATCGTAAATGTTTATAATATAATCAGATAGGATTTTATGATAAATAATTTTTTCTGTATAATAATAGCGACATTAGAATTTTCTAAATTTGTTGTCCGCCGAAATATGAGGAAGACATGCTCTCCAATTATTTGTAGATTCATTTAAAATTTAAAAAAAATCAATCTGATAATTAAATTTATTAATCAGAAAAATATATTATTTATTGTTATTTTTCAATCAATAATATTCAACTGAAGCTTTCTATTCCAGTAAAATGTTATGTTTTATGTTATGTCCAAACATACTATTAATGAACACATGCACAAATATATAAAAGGATGGTGGATTTGTTTCAGTTCTTTCATAAACATTTCTTAAATATGCAACTATGAAATGATTTTTATAGTAAAAGTAAACAATTTTAATATGGTAGCTAAAACTTTTATAATATAAAAATACACAAGGAATTTTCATATTCATTATAAATGAGGTTATTGTAAAATTATAATTATTGGCAAACGTTTGATAAGCCTTACATTAATTGTCAATGATTGTAGAAAAATTATTTTTGGCATCTATTAGTTACCAATTATAACTAAAGTAGATTTAATCTTATATAAACATTTCTGTTTGGAGACTTTAATTTCAACTATGATAGTCTGTCTAAGTCTATTAAATCTAGTTTTATTTTCAAAACAATCACTATTCCAATACAAGCAAATTAAATGTTTTAAACATTATGCTAAAATCGATGACCGAAATTACTATTATAGTAAACTATTTTCATTTTCGTGCGGTATATAATGAATATATATATATAACATTATTACAACATTATTTTAAAAAATATTTCTAGATAATTTCCGAGTTTTTTCAAAATAAATCTAACATCTGAATTGTCTTTAGTTCAGTAAATTAGTTTTGAAGTGTGTTTACTTAAACCTGTTTTTGTGTTATTCTTATTTTATATTGATAAACTTTTTATAATTTTGTAGAATTATTTGTTTATTTTTCCATTTAATTTTTTGTTAAAAATAATTAATTGTGTTTCCTTTCAAATTTGTGCTTATTGTTTAATTCCTTTTCATATAGAATAGATATTTTTCGTAATAGTCGTGAATATAAAGGATGTTAGTTATATACAAATAAATAGGTACCTTAATTCCAGGATTTTTTTTAAAGTTCTGTATGTAGAATACCGTTTTTTTAAAGAGTTTTAAAAATACATTTTTAAACTTTCGATGTATCAATTGAAAATCGTTTAAAGCTATAATTTTTAACACTTTAAACGCAGTCCGTCAAATGATTTTTATTTATATATATAAAAAACTGTATTAAATGCGATATCGAGTTTTTCTGTTGTATTTGAAAAGAGTTGGGCAATCATAAAGAGAAAAAGGAGGTAAGCAATCATTTCTGCTTATGCATGAAAACTGGTTGTGTCTAAAACATTTTATTATGCCATAAAATTCTGAGACGAAAATTTAAAGAAATGAACTCGTCTAAAAAAGGGGGAGAAAAATACTAAATAAATAAAAATAAAAATAAAAAAGATTTCGATCACAAGAGTGGTAGATTAAGATACGGAATTAAAAACGAACCTTTGTTAAAAAAAATTGCTAAAAGGGTTGACTAAGTACGAATAAAAAAAAGAAAAAGAAAAGAAAAACATCATCCATGAAAACAAAGAAAAAAATCGTCTCAAGATGAAAAAAAACAAATAAAAATAAAAAAAGGAGGAGGGAGGAAAAAATAAAGAAAAAAAAGAAGAGAGAAAAATAAAGAAAAAGAAAACCGAGAGAGAGAGCGAGAGCGCGAGAGCTAAAAAGAGAATGCAGATGAAGAGTAGTAGAACGATGCCCGTTAAGTCGTCGCATGTGTGTGTGTGTGTGGGGAGAGTCACGTGACGACGAGAGTTAACCCTTTGATGCTGCGCGGAAATTGGTGTGCTCCAGCAAAGTAATTAACGTTCGAAAGCGCGAGTGTGTGTGTGAGTGCGTGCATGTGCTCGTCGCTCCTTACCTCTCCGCGTAAAACAGAGGAGTGGGAAAAGCAAGGCGGCCGCCGAGCAGAGAAGAAAAGTATACGCACAGATGCGCCATGACACTTCTTCCATAACATCGATTCCGCCGAACGAAAAGATGCAACCGCGTTCCGCTCTCGGTTGTTCAATCTCGGTGATTTCCCTGCAAAAACTCAAGACTTTCCTCGAGCAGCCCAAATACCGGCCGCCGCTCCCACAGCAGCCGCCTCCGCCACCGCCGCCGCTCCAGAACAGCAACAACAACTTCCACTATCCGCCTCCGCCGTTGCCTCCCTTGCCTCAGCATCCACCGCCGCACCATCAGCAACAGCAACAGCATCATCAACAGCAGCAACAACAACAACAGCAGCAGCAGCAATATCAACAACACCATCACCATGGTAAGTCCCGACCGTTGTGTTTTCCTTTTTTATCTATCCCGATCCTTTTTCTGTTCTCGAAACGCCTCCGTCAGCTCCTCCTACTCCCGCTTCTCCGGGAGCACATTTTTTCTTCGCCTCCCCGACCCCCTCACGCTCACCCCCACCCCCAAACTCCTCCTCAACCCCAAGATTCCGAGAGAGAGAGAGAAAAAAAATGTATGCTTTTTATTTAATGCTGCTCCCCTCTCTCATCTCGTCGTCGTTCTCTCTCTTTCTTTTTGGTTTATTACATCAGAAAAAGCGAAAAAATTCCGGCAGACGATCGGAAAAAAATAAAATAAAAAAATTCCATAGGTGAAAAAAAAATATCGTCTGCCGTTGTTTTTGTTTGCCCGAGAACCACATGGCCGCGGCACCAAAGGATTGAGAAGAATTTCGTACCCAAAGGGTTAGAGCGAACGATCCACTTTTAAAAGCATAATGGCGGCTTCTTCTTCCCCGCTTTTTAAAACGGCTACCCCTGTTAATGAATTTTAATTCGGGCAGCGGCGTCTTCTTCCTCTTTCCTCACCAGCGATCCGGTCCTTTTCCGCCATTTTTTAGCGGCACGAAAATAAATTTTTTTCCATCTTCTCCCCTCCCGTCTCTGTGTGTTGGCGCCATGTTTTTTTTCCCTTCCCACCCTGCTTCCATCCTTCTCCCCCACCCCCAGCGTCTCTCTCCCCCGCAGTTATTTTTGTTTCTTTTCCACCACGTTTTCGTTTTTCGGTGACCAAAGGGTTTCAGACGCTGCCTTCGTTCGCTTTTTCCGGCTGGCTCGGCCTCGTATTGATTATTGATTAGGTGGAGTGGCTGCCATTAAAAATGCTGACATTCTCTCTCGCAAAAGGAGGACTCGCAATTTCGGGAAAGAAGGGTTAAAGGGTTGTAGTTGCTGCTTTTAAAAATGGGGAAGGCAGAAGCAAAATGGTTCGCGATGGCGCTTCCCCTAAAAGAAAAGGGAGGGTTGGTTTTGGATTCTCCTCTCGGAATTTCTTCAAACACCTCGATAAAAAAATCGTTTGGTATTTTTTTAAAAATATTTAAAAAACGAAAAACAAAATGAAATTCACTTTGATCAATTTTTGGAAGGGAAGGGTTAAATGACTTAACCCTTCCTTTCCAACTCTACAATTTCAACTAAAGGAATTTCTTCGTGAAATATATTTCTCACTAGTTTTAAATATTTTTTATCCTTTTTTTTAAAAAAAATAAATGTTATCTAATTTGAACTTTATTATTACATATGAGATATAATAATTTATGATGAAAAGTTGAATTAAGAATTTATGGAATTTTCAGCAGTTCCTTCGAATAATTTTTCAGAAGTAATTTACTTAACTGAAAATCAGAATTGTTTAGTTATAGATCTCAATCAAAGTTTTATTTACTGTATAATTTTTTCTTTTAGATTTTAAATTAGATTTTTTCCTCCATCTTAAGTTACGATCGGAAAATAAGTTTAAAGATTTCGCAATTTTGAAAATTCTTAAAATTGTCCGTTATTTTAGAAATTCTTTGTCAAATTAGTTAAAAAATAAGAATTGCCTTTTAACTTTTCCCTAACATCAGCAGTCTTTGGAATTCACTATTAAACTAAACCAGAATATAAAACTTCTCTTATCAATCTAAATCAATTACAAATAATTTCTATTTATTTTACAAAAGTTTAAATATAGTATAATCCTTATAAATTAATTAAAAAGGTATCTAGCTTGAAAATCACGTTAAAATAATCTTAGTTATCAAATTTCAACAGTTCTTCATTTCGAAAAATATTTAATTAAGATAATATTTATATTGTTTGATTCCTCAAATTGTTTATATTTTAAAAACTGTTCATTGATGAAAATGAATCAAAAAATTTTATAATGAATTAATTTTGTTGTACTAAAGATAATCTTAATTATCAGGCAATTTATTTTCGAAAAATCGGTAAAAAATGTTAATTTTTTAATGAAAAATTTTTGTTTATAGGTATGAACAAATCATTGTTATTTGTATATTGTATTCTTATTGTAATTGTGTAATTTTAAATATTGTTTATATATAAAACGAATGCAAATATTTTGATGAAAAAAATGCTTCCAAAATAAAACTTTATGAATTAGTATTAACTTTTTATGAATCAATATTATGAACAATATTAATCAATCGTAATGAAGTCTTAACATCAGAAATTAATATGTGAACAGAACTGCAAATTTTAATATTTTCATTTTATGTATAATTATAATTTTAAATTTAACCTATTTACTTGAAAAAATTAGAATATTTGAATCTGAATGATTTATATAATTTTGAAGAGATCGTTCAATTTTTTTGAGTTAAAGAAAAAAAAATATTGAATGAAATAATTAACCTTTTTAAAATTTTAGACAATTTATCTGGTTGTTTGGTACATTGTTGAAAAAAATTATTCAAATTTTTATTTTTCGCTCATATAGTTTGAATAAATGTTGTTTTTTAAAAGATTTAAAAAATCAAATTGCAGTTGAAATTGTCATTTTTAAAAATGAATTTTGCATTTCAAATTTTTACATTGTGATGTTTGAAACTTACCAAAACAAACGTATAAAAAATGTTAATATATATCTTGAAATGATCACATTTTGATTGATTGAAAAAATATATAATTATTTGCTTGAGATTTAAAAATAATGAAACTTAAATGAGTGTGTTCACTTTCTATAAAAATATTTTTTATTCCAAATAAATTTTGCTTACGTTGTGATATGCCATTAATATCTTTAAAAAAATTCTCTTTTAAATTTATTCTATTCTTAACACTTTTATGTGTAGTTAATTTCTTTGAAAATTCTGATCTAGAACGTAATATAAATTATACACTATACGAGTAAAATACGTATAAAATTTGTTTACGCTTATAATATAAACTCGAAACAAATATCTGTTTAGCCCTAAAAAATTTATTATTTATACTAAATCTTATATATTTTTCCTTTTTTCGTTCAGTACTAAATTGTTAATGTACCTAAATATTTAATTTCATATTATAATAATATTTAACCTTCAATAATATTGAAATCTAACTTTTGTGATATATTTCATGTAATATTGATCGGGATATTATATAATAATAATAATGATAACAATTTAAACTGATGCTTCATATGCATGAGCCGTTTTGAATTTCATTAAACTCTTGTAGACGGAGTTATTTTGAACAATTAGTTGAAGTTAGAATTTAGCAAATATATTGACATAACTGCCGTATATAATCTTTTACAGATAATTAATTCTAAACTATGTTTATTCATTTATATTTCTCACCATTTTGATGCAGTAAATATTCATCATGTAATAGATTCATGTGTGAGAAATAAAGGGTGTTAATTTAAAATATTCTGTACTAAACAGAGTTATAGGATATAAAATATATGTATTTGTTGTTTGGGGAAACTTAGATAAGTAGGAAAATGTTTGCAAAATTTTGATGTTGAAATAATGAAGAATACGTTATAAGAATTGTAACCATAATTTAAATAATCGATTATTTTATTCTGATTCTTTATGGGAATTAAAAGTTATTTTATTTTTAAGGGAAAATAATAGAAATTGTAATATTAATATTTGAAAAATTTTATTTATCTTTTAAAAGTTAAGATATTTGTAGTTAATATGATTGCTTATCTTTTTAATATTGAAAATGAAGAAGTGTTTGAAGCATATCATTTACTTAACATTTACATTCCACACATTGAACAAAACTAATTTGCTATTATTAATTTATGTTATCAATAGTTATATCACATTTTCTCTCTGTTTATGTTTATGAATACAAATGTTTTCGTAAATATTTTTCTGAATCGTAAATCTTTCTTTCGTAAATATTTTTCATCTAATAGTGTAAGATAACATGAATTATCTAACAATTTTCAATGTCAATTTTTACGAAGATTCATAGACACGCTATTTATGATTTTTTTAATATGTTCATAATCAATAATCAATATAATAAATCAGATATCTTATCTTTTCCTCATAGTTGAAAAAAATTAGCAGCAAATATTGAAACTAATAATATATTAAATAGTAATGAATAAAAATAGTAATTTTATATAGCTCTCCATTTTAAGCAAAGGCATTTACTTATATGAATTTATACTTTGGCAATGCTTAAAATATTTAAACATTGCATTTGAGAAATATATTTAAATCAGGAATTATAAATTGTATTGAAGAAATAATTCCTTACCTTTGATTTTTTTTCTTGTTTGAGTAGGATTTCAAAACGCAATAGTTTTTTTGATTTTTTAATTCGGCGATTTATTTAAAAATCTGACAATATTGATTGATTGATAAATGTTTCTATTTTTTCGGTTTTCGAAATAATAACTGAAAAAGCAGTCTTATCGGTTTTCTTAATTTGAATAATAATTATAAGTTTGCAGAAATACTTCGGATTAATTTTCTCGACTTTAAATTTTTTCAGAACTTGTTTTCTTTCTCTGTTATAGTATAATCGCACTTAAAAACGAATAAATATTATCATAAAACAATCTGAAGGATTAAAAAAGTTTTTTAAAACAGAAATTAAAACGGCAGTTATGCAATCTTTGAAAAATAATCCATGTAATAACTACACGAGATCATTAAATTTTTCTCTTAAGATATTACTCTCAATAAATTGCTTGCAAGTGTAAACAAGACCTGAAAAATATCAATCATGATATCCTTGTAATCTAGGCTTTAGCAAAAAATGTAGAAATGCGTGTACTTTTAAAAAAATCAATTGAACTGAAGAATTTAGGTTTCGGATTTGATTAAAAACTTGATCTAAATGTTCCAAATACTTTCATTTCTTTATTGTGTGCCTTGCAATTCTAATAAGATAAAAAAATATTTTCTGATCATTTCATGTTGATTTAAAGTTTTTTTAAAAAAGAATTTCTGAATTCATTTGAAAATTTGTCACTCAGTAAAAAAAAGTCAAAGATATTTTAATGAAAATTAGGAAAAAATATTTTCTGAAGAAAAGAAGACAATAAAGAAGTTATTGAATAAATGACTTAAACATTTTTATTGCCGGCTTGCTGGCACAGAGGTAGCGCGTCTGCCTCGTGTTCTGGAGGTCCCGGGTTCGGGCATGGTTGTTCTTCTGGGTTCTATCTGTGAGATGAGTGACTGTGCCACCCCTGTAAAAAGGGGCTGTGCAAGCGTATGTGTGTGTGTTTCATCTTCATATGAGCTAGAAGTCAGACTTCTGCCCTCGGGTGCTCAGGGGTTCATACCCTCAGAAGCTACTGCACCCCTCTTTCCGCGGTAAAAAGCGGACACGACGTCATCAACATTTTTATTAAAAAACTTATTTTATTATAAAATTTTTATATTCCGTTTAAAACTGGTACTTTTTCATTCATGCTAGAGAAACAGAGTAAGAATTTGTCTATATTCGAAACAGAGAAGTGGAAATAAGAATTATACAAACCTTAAAAATATTTTAAAAATCATTTTTTATCACAATTTACTCATATAAAAGAATGATGGAAAATGATGACTAAAATGTAGGACTGAAAGTGCTTATATTTTAAACTACAATTGTTTTCATTAGCCATGCCCAAATTTACTGTTTGAAAATTTTTAATTTTTCCCTAAAAAAATATTTGTTTCTTAAAATTTAAAAATTCGTTAAAATACCTTGATTTTATCTTATTTCACATATTTATTATTTTACTTCCATAAAAAGAAGGGTAGTCAGATATTATTAACCACTTAACCGGTTTGCCCATACGCCATACGTGCAGCGATTTATCGAATATTGATGGTTGTAAACAAAAAATAAACCATTCATAACAATTATATTCAATAGTAAAATGAATACGAATACGTAGATAAGTCAGGTATTCGATGCATTGTCATTTGAATCAAAATAAAAAAATATTCCCAAAATAGAAGGTGTCTTGTTATTAGAATAGTAAAGTAAATAACAAAGTTAAGTGGTTAAAATGGCCTGGGAAATAATCGTTTTAAAACTAAATCCAAGTTTTGGGAATTCTGTAATCTCATTTTTTTTCTTTTTCATTTATTTATTCTAAATGAAAGTAAAGTTCAGATGTACGAAAATTAAAAAAAAAAAAAACTATTTATTCTAATAACCGATTTATAAAATAATTTATAATACTAATTATTTAGATCTACAATCCCATCAAATGTATGACATCATATAAATTACCGATACATAGCGAATTATCTCAGTTGGTAGCTTTTACATAATTATATGCTAATTTAAATCTAGTAATCTAGCGCACATAATTTCAATATATGCAGATCTATTGATATACAACCATATAATTGATATAAAGTAACTTATCAGCTTTAGATTTATTCAATGCCTTTTACAATGCCCGCATTTAATGCTCTCAAAATTAATTTATTACATTTCCGTTACTTTCATCTGCATTTTTCTGGTTCTGAAAACTATGAACAGTTCTGAAAAATTCTGGAGCTCCATTTCTTAATAATCCATCAGTTAACTCAAGGAAATAAGGCACTTGCTAATTTAAATACATAAATAAGCGAATTCGTTCAGTGGTTAATTTTGGATTCATATTCAATTTCCAAGAGAATGAAATTTTTCCTCTCAGCTTACTTTTTAAATTTGATCGTGCATTTTCTCTTATATTCATCCATTCGATATTCTGAGGAATTCTCTCTTTTAAAAATTTGTAATTATCACATGAACGAGGATTTCAAATTTTCGATGCTAATACTGGAGCGCGAACCGCATTTTTATTTAATCTTAATCCATCAAGTTCTGAAGGTTACGGTTATATTTAAATTATTTTTCATGTAAAGTAGCCATGAAAATGCATTTTGTATGAAGTATAGTTTTGCGTTAATTTTCTACGGTCGTTTCCTAACTTTATGCATGTGAAAATGATTGGTTTTTTTTTAATAAAGTGAGTTTCAAAAACGAAAAATAAATAAAAATAGTCTTGGGTTTATAATAATTCAAGCCGTTTTTGATATTTAAAAATAGCAGATGTGAAGGTTTAATGATTATTTTAAGCAAATCATTTTTTAAATGAGTTCTACAGCATAAGAAGCATATGTCTAATAATTTAAATGAACATGTATTTACAATATTTTTATAATAATCAAAGATTTATATGGCAGGTAATTGTTTTTAGCTCTGAATAATAGTTTTTTTAAATCATTATTTGGTGCCGTAAAGATTTAAACATCAGTTATCGTCATCTTGTGAAAGGTTTCTGTACACAAATTTTTAGCGTATTTGTGAATGAAAAACAATTTATAGAAAAAATGCTTGTATAAGTATTTATCATTATTACTGCAGAAATTTATTTTTTTAGGGTTATCTGAAATACTTTATTTTGATAAGGATTCAATTAAGATAATATAGCAGACATTTCTGACGAAATTGTGCTCAACAATCAATTTCTTGTTAGTTATAATTTCGCTTACAATTTCATGAAAGATTACCTAAATTTATGATGTCTAAATATATTAACAAATATTTTAATTGGAAGCATAAAATGCGAGTTTTCATTATTTTCTAAATTGTAACTATTTTATATCAACTTACCATTTTTATTTTAATCTATTAAATTTATATAATTTAGTCTAAGCTATTAAGCGGACATTCCTATTTCGGAAAATGCAATAATATTGTCCAAAAAGGAAATATAATTAGTAAAATCAAATTTATGGTACGCTTTCCTATAGTCGATAATTGCGTTTTTTTTACCATATACGTATTCATACAAACACCTTTTTGTATTCATAATCAATAATAGATGGCGGTGTTTTGTTTCGTTTTCGTCTACTCCCATATTTCTCCAAAATTATATGTTAAAACTTTATGGACAATGAAAATGTCGCTTCTTCTATCTAGAAGTGAAGTATTCTCTTTTTCTGTTTCAGTCTTATCATTTCGGAAAAAGTTTTAATTAGCTCCAAGAGAATAAAACCACTATTTTGGATAGTATGTGTTTCATTGAAAAATTAAATTTTAAGATGAATTGATTGTTGATTTCAACAATTTTCAATGAATACTTCTTAGTGCAAAAATATTAAAACTTCAAATTTGAACAGTAGTGTATAAAGCTACAAATGTAGAAAGTCTGAAAAAGAAAAAGACATATATATTTAATTAACATACATATACAATGCTTAGGCGGTACCTTTTAGTTAAACAGTTATATTTTGTAGAACAGAGCATAAATCCATACCATGTACGCCTAGAACCATGGTGGTATATAAAATAGCCTGTGGTTTTATCTCTTACAAAATGGGCTGTGCAAGCGTGTGGGCGTGTGTTTCATCATCATATGAGCTAGAAGTCAAACTTCTGCTCTCGGGTGTTCAAGCATTTATCTCATATGCATTTTTTAAAATTATTTAAATCTTATCATTAAACATCTGAGCCGAGATGTTTTATAAGAAGTCTGGTACAGAGGTAGCGCGCCTTCCTCATTTTCTGTGAGTTCGTTGTTCGAGTCCCGGTTCGGGCATGGTTGTTCTTCTGTGTGCTATCTGTGAGATGTGTGGCTGTGCAAGCGTGTGAATATGTGTTTTATATTCATATGAGCTAGAAGTCAGACTTCTGCCCTCGGGTGCTCAGGGGTCTATACCCTCAAAAGCTACTGCGTCCCTTCTTTCCGTGGTAAAAAGCGGACACGACATTATCTTCATCAAAATGCGAAGTGAGTGTTAGAAATGTTCTAGTTAGATAATCATTTAAAATGTAAAAATAAATTGAAATGAAATTTTTTTTATTTCTTAATTAATTATTTATATATTTTTTATATCGCGATTGGTTTTTTTTTAAATTTTGAAGAAGGGGCAAAAAGATGTAAAGAATTGGAAATTTTAAGATAGCATATTATTTATTTATTAAGTAAGTAAAACATAAATAGTGTAATGACCGCCGAAAGTACATTTATTCTCGTATGAGATCCCGCGTTCATCCTCCTAGGGGTCCGCGTCTCCCGACTCGAAAACCCCCAGCTCATAAAAGTCGGCATCCTTTTCGAGACGACAGCTTTATCAGCGTCCATGAATACCCGCGGATGGATTCATCGAGTGTTAGATCCAATCCCGACTTTATTGTCAGCGCTGACAGCGATTACTCAGCGACAATGGTAAAAGCCTATTAGTTATCTAAATTAGTTATTGAATGGCCCTGGTGGTAATGAAGGCATAAATGCGAATGCGTCGCCCATCGAAATGACACCCGAACAATTAAGCCATTCTGCTGACCAATTATACGGCTTCCATCGGAACGCGCCTTTCCGGTGGCTTAAGTCACTTTTGGGCGAGCGATATCGGATATAAATTCTGCCGCGAAAGATATGCGGAATTGTTCACGACTCCATCCCTGTTCAATTCAATCAGGTGGCGATAGAGGACTGATGGAGATGCGAGGGGTCTTCGGAGGATGGTTTGTGGGGTTTGGCGAGAATGTTTTGCCGCTTTGTTGGATTCCTTAAGAGTAGGTTCGGGAATTCGAAAATTTATCTTGGTGTTTAGAATTTTAGGGGAATGAGAATTGAGATTCGAAAATGTACGCTCATATGTTTTGATTTTTTTATTTATGTATAAATGCAATGGGATTAAATATTACTCAAAGTAGATAGTTTATAGTGAATTATTTAAATGAAGACAATGAAAAAGTAATGTAAATTGCTGATTTTATTTTAAAAAAAGGAACAACAACAATTGGATCTAAGTAAATTCTCTTTTAATTATATCTCCTTAAAGATATTAGTTTAAATTTCTGATAAAAGTTTCAGGTAAGATGCGATTTAAAATTTTCATTTCTCGCACGCACGCGCGCGCACACACACACACACACACACACACACACACACACACACACACACAC